>QLOD02000033.1:639588-661438 GCA_003260245.2 Sideroxylon spinosum
GAGAGAGAGAGAGAGAGAGAGAGAGAGAGAGTGGGAGTGAAAATGGAAGCTAATAAAACATAACTTCATCCCGATCATTTATCTAAACTTTTCATCCAATAGATGTCCATACAAATTAAACCAGGACTTCTTAAGAATAGTCCGGTGCGATGGAGAAAAGGGAAGGGTAATTCCATGTCAACTTTGCCGCCAAAGTAATACAAATTTATCACATCTGAGTAATACGTACAAGATCTCCAGGTACAAAAGAACTAATGCATAATAAAATGAAAATTATATGGGTTAGGCATACATTACTAAACTCTTCCTTTCTCATCTGTATTCTCCATGTGCTGTTCAATCAACATCGCGGGCTTGATTAAGACCGGAGCTTGGCAATCTCTATTTATTTCTCCTCAAACTCAACATCAATTATATCAGGGTCAACTTTAGAGGATGTGGTACTGCCTCTGCGATCTCTTGAGGAGAAGTCCCCCTGTGGTTGCCATACAATATTTCCACAGCTCGTGCAGCGAATTATTTGGTTCTTGTAACCCACAAACTGCCTCTTGCAAGCCGGACAAGCTCCCTACTCAGTCAATTGAAACAAGATATCAAACAGTCAAAGTTATATAAGTTGTCATGTAAAGGAAGTTTTCATGGCCCTGACCTTGTCTCTTAATCTATTTCACAGCATAGGTTCAAGGCATAAAATTGTTTGTGGAAAAGCCAAAGTAGTTTTAAATTTCAATTTTGAGTCATGAGACCATCACCAAAGAAGCAGCCCTGTCAAGGTTCTAAAAATAAATAAATCCTAGGCGCAGCCAAGGCCAAAGAGAAATTTTTTTTTTTTTTTTTTTTCCTCATAATATAAGGACTGAGGAGGAACCAAAGAGAGCCTGAGTCAACCAAATGGTAAAAGAGAAGCACAATTAGATAGCATATATCTAATTATACTGCGTGATATGAGATGAAACATTACAAATCCCATAGCAAATTAAAAAAACAACAAAGAATAAATAAATAAATTAAATATAAATGAAATGTACAGGCAACTTTGCTTTACCTTGATGACAAAATTATTGGCAAGTGTTCCAATGAGAAGAGGACCAGCAAATGGGAGAACCCATGTTGCAAATATCAAGAACCGGAACAACCATCCAGACAGGGCAAACCAGAGGAAGAATATTGTCTAAAAATATAGTGAAAACAAAGTGAGCAAGAAAAAGAAATTGTTAGACTAAACTATACGAAAAGAGAAACATTAAATATAATTTTCGTGACTAGGTTCTTGCTTTACAAATTAAAAAAATTTATACCACACTAAAGAAGCAGTCAAACTCATATGGTTACCAAAATAAATAAATCAACATCCAATGTCAAGGATGTTTTTTTTTTTTTTGGTTATTCCTACAACATAACCTTAACCATCCCCAAAAAAGTTCACCAAAAGTGACGAAAAAGATCATGCCATCTCAAAACTGGCTTCATTAAGCAGATCCATCAAGAATTGAACAAGATGCAATATGAAATTGATTGCTACTCACAGCAAAACTTCTTCCTAGTGGAGTGTCCAAAAAGTTGTTAAGCTGCTTCCTGTACTGCAATGACAAATCAATGCAAATAATAGAATTGACTATTTACAGCAACACAGAAATAAAATTCATCTTCTAGCACAGAAAAATATAGTACAAATAAACAAAATAACAAAGAATGAAACTGAACTAGGCTGCCTTCTCAGGCATCTCCTGGAGAATTGCAACTATTACACTTGAATAACAAAAACTTGGTGTACGAAGTAAAAAAGTATACATGGAAGTTTGTCTCCTTAATTATGTGGATGTGATGACAAGTCAAAGGGCTAAAAACCCTTCTGAGAGGTATTGCAGACACAAAGTAGGTGTTAGATCACCTGAGGTGGGCGAGTGAGAACTGAGGTAGCCTTAGAACTTAGGAGGACAATGAGAGCAGTAGTAATGGAGCTCCAGAGGAGTTGAACTAGCCTATAGGGGGTGGTCGCTTACCTAGAGACAAAAGGGAGTTTATCACACATAGGAACAGTCCAACTATAAAGTTCAGCTCAGCAAACCGAGCAGATACATGCTATTAGACATGTAGAAGGGAAAAAATAACCTTCTCTAGCAAACTTTAACACACTGCCCGTAGAATAATCCCTAGTAACAGAGATAGATATTGCAAAATGTAAATGAGGTTAGTACCTTTGGTGAGTCAACATATGGATTATTATGTAAAAGCCAACTCACCATGCATGTCAAGAGTATGTGATCAAGCCAGTATAAAGGACAGGTGGCCAACAAGCTCAAAAGCCAGTACAAAGGACAGGTGGTTGGATGGACTATCCTAAGATTTCATTTCCTTAGTTGTTGGGATTTTAATTTCATGATTTTAAGAATCTGATTTATTTCCTTGTTGAGGTTTTATTTAGAAGAGTGACTGGGATTTGATCCTTCTATAAATTGGCCTATATAAAGGCTTTTCTCCTCCTCTTTCCTTGCTGTGCAACATCAACCACAAGGCACTATAGAGACATAATTAGGCAAAAAGCTATCTGGACAAGCCAAGAAGAATCCAAGTGTGTAGTTATGAATGACTAGCAGAAAAGGAGATCTCCTCACCCAGATAAGAGGATCAAGAACTTAATGCTGAGCGGAGAGGTCATGATTGAGTAAAAACACGATTGAGCAAGCACAAAGCCGTATGTCATAACTAGCATAGAAAGACTATAGAAAGCCTCTGTATTACCCTGATGATCTTGGTCTGAGGCTACCAGATGTTTCACTTGGAAACATTATCAATCCATCCAACATGGGAGTTATCCGGATACAAATGATTTTGTGAGTGGTCCATATATCACCTAGTGCAACAAATAGGGAACCCATGGTGTTATGAGACGACAAGCAGGTGATACGGCAGGATTGTGGCAATACCAGTGTGTGGGTAGGCTCGTGTGCCCACAAGTTATTTGGTCAGATTGATGAAGAATAATCGATTGAGTAGGTAGGTAACTAGCATATATATATATATATATATATATAAGTTATTTATTTGATTTAATGCCACAGAACATTCCTCCACACTAATTTGACAACCACACAATGGGGTATTGCCCTAGCTTGCAGGTATATACAGTTCAGCTCTCCAGGGCTCGCAATGGCTCATGCCTCAAAGTTTTATTTGATAGAATGACGAAATTCGGAATGAAACCAATCATTTAATGATTCTATCAAAATTCTGAATGAAAACAATCATTTAATAACTAAATTGCGAAGATAAAACCATCGACATGCTCATAAATCTAAAAAACAGATAGACGGACAACAAAGAGATAGCGTAAAAGGGAACAAACCCTTGGCCAGTTTCGACTGAAATCGAGGGTAAAAGTTCGCCACCGGCGCGTAATCTCAAGCTCGCGGTCGAACTCCCTGGCCCGATAGGCGGCGGATTGGGCGACTGCCGAGAGCCGCCGCGAGACGGAGTACTGACGGTCGACGCGCTCCGCTGTCTTCTTCGTCTCGTATAGGAATTGCTCGAAACCGTCATTGGCGCTCCTCCAGGCGTCCCTCCAGACCTCGCCGGAGGCCATACGTCTCGCGAAGCTGTCGAAGTCGCTGCGTCTGAAGGCCCGTACAGTTGGCGAGGAGCGGCGAGGGAGCATTCGATGGTGGCTGAGATGCAGCCGTTGCGATTTCGAGGGTAACAACGGGTGCCATGGCAGGCTCGTCGCCATGACCGCGCTGAACTATTAGAGGTTTTTGTATGGTCGAAGGTTGAGAGTCGATAGTCGTACGAACGCCTAACTTCCGGCTTACAGAAATTTTGATGAAATTGGGTTTTTGTCCACATAATTTCTTCAGGTTTTAGAGTTGTCTACTTGGTTAATTACAGATTTTACATCAACACCCCCACTTTCTCTCATCCAATCCCTGTTTGATGAAATTAGAGAGAGAGAGAGAGAGAACTTGGCTGAGTTTGAAAAATAAAGTTTTTTTTTTAATCAATTTGACCTTGATGTTTTGAACTACATTAATAGATCGAGTCAATTATTTTTTCTAAGGTTTTGTTTGATTTGTTTTTCGTTTCTATTTTATGTTTTTGTTTTTGATCTTCTATTTGAAGTTTATTTTTTATTTTATACTTTTGAGGACAAAGAAAATAACTCAAATGCATTTGGGCATTTGTGTTTTCAAAAATAGAAAATAAGTTTATACATAACATGAAAAATGATAAAAAATGATTTTGAATATTTTTAATTCAAAATAAGAAAAATTTTAAAATAAAAAATAGAGCATTTTTTATTTTCTTATTTTAAAACTTTTAACGCATAAAATAAAAATAAAAAACGAAAAAACAAATAAATGTCACCTAAGTAATCAAGGCATAGTTTGAAAAGAAAAAAAAATTATAACTCGTTATTATTAATTATTGAAAAATTATTTTTTTATAAAAAGTAATTATTAATAGTTAACTTTTTATTTAACGTTTTCATCTTTTGTATTTTAAAAGAAATCTAAAATTTAAGAGAATAATTTGATTAATTTTTTGAAAAATAAAAAAATTAAGTAGTCAAAGATTGTATAAGGTTTTCAAACGTTGCTCAAGTTGAAAGTGTTTATCCATTGGAAAAATCTATTAAAATTTCTCTTTATTTATAATTTTTTATTATAGAATTACGTTTGTATTTGTAAATTTTAAATTAAGAATTTAGTGCTAATTATTATAATAATTTCTCTAATATAAAGTTATTAACTTAATAAATATTTCAAAATAAATTTAAATAATTTAAAAAATCATTAATTATGATATATTTTATGTTGTCACAAAAATAATTATTTTAAATCATTTGTAATATGATTTCACCATTTTAATTCTATAACTTGTATATTTAAACGAAATATAACAATAATAATAATTAATAATAATAAAAAAAAAAACAGCATCTAAAAACCTCGTTTCAACCCAAGACTGTCACTACTGGACAAATCAAGTATCAAATGAATGTGGCCAAACAATAACCTAAAATGAAATAATTAAAAATCATTTTTATTCATTGTCTGAAAAAAAGTCTAATGGGTCCATCGTTTTGGATCATATGCAGCCAATATACAGGATTTTAACGCATAAAAAATTTATTGCTTTCCTTTAATTTACTTGATTTCCACGTAATTAAAAAATTAAACAAGAACTTATAATTTTAAAAAATGCCTTTTCTCCATATCCGACGTGATATTGATCAATTACAATTAAGGGTGCGTTTGGAGCAACAAAAAATAACGACAAACAGTGAAAAATATTATTTGAGTCACTTTTTGGCGTTTTGTGTGTCTAATCCAAACCATAAATTTTGGAGAGGACCAGTGCCGAATCCGTCCCGACGGTTTTGTTTCCGTCGAGACGACTGATCTGAAGATTCTGCTAAGACATGACTGAATCCGTCGGAACGGTTTTGAAATTCCGTCGGGACGGCTTTCGGCAATAACCAAACTGTCGGAACGGTATGCAAAAATTAAAAAAAAATAGGTAAAGTGAGTATCATTTTGTAGCGTACGACTTTGTGTTGACATCCCCAAAAAAATTTTCTCATTCGATTAACGGAATTGTAATTAAATTAATTTTTTTTGTAAATATATCACTTTTTTTTTTTAAATTTGGTGGGAAAGAAAACATAAAAATGTAACAGAGATTTTCAGATTTTTCAGTAAAATCTTTTGCTCCAAACGCACCCCAAACCAAATAGGGCAAATAGTTTCAAGAGAGCATTAATCTGAGAATTTATGTTAAAATCAACAACGTTGTAGCTAAAACTTGCACGAAATAATTGGAAAAAAGGAAAAAAGAAAAAAAAGAAACCAAAGATGTCAATAGAAATAGAAATAAAAAGACGTTTATTAATGAAATTTTTATAATACCAAATTTTTCCTCGAAAGCTTAAAATAAGAAAAAAAAATTATATCATATTAATAAAACAATTTGTTAGAAGATACGATGGCAAAATGATAGTATTAATAAATAGAAAAAAAATTTATATTTTTATCTCATTATAAATTATAAACTCTCAAATGGATGTAAAAAACTTATCATCGTTTATCTTATTTTTTTTTCTCCCATTTCAACTATTTTTATTATTTTATTTCATTTTTTATTTTTTTTCATTTTATTTTTGTTCTTTTATGCAACTTCAAATTCTTAGGAATATAAAGAATGGAAATATAATTTTAATTTTATGATCTCGTCATCCAATTTTGTGCATCAAAAAAAAAAATAAAATTCAATAAATAAATATGGGCCATGAGCTTTAATTAGAGAAGCCAGTGAAGCAGTCCATTAATGCTTGTAGCAATCGAACCAGTGAAGAAACCAACGAAACAATGCATATAGCAGAATGTTTAACAAAAATACGACCCCCCCAAAAAAAAAATGTAGAGAGAGAGAGAGAGAGAGAGAGGAGCATATTCAAGTATTTTGTTATCGGAAGGTATTTTTATCACATAATTAAAAGCATCCTTTTTACTCTTACTGTTAAAAATTAAGTTAACTTCTTAAAAATAGAAACATTTTGATATTTCTTTCTCAATGTTCATTTTTCAATAAAATGTTATCATATAAATAAAAATGATGGTAATTTTTTCTAATATATATATATATATATATATATATATATTGCATAGCAGTTCCAAAATTATTTTTTAATGATTAAATATCACATTTTATATAAAGTTGTTTTTATAAAAAAAATTGGAATATGCTTGTATTTTTATAAAAAAATATATATTAAAAAGAAAAAGAAAAGGACACCACACCCTGCCACCCTCCATCATGGTATGCCATTTGGTAACTTCCAGTCAATAACACAGCAATGTTTGGTTTACTTGAAGATTTCATATTTGTATCTCGGAAACCTTCAAATTTATTTCTCGGAAACCTTCAAATTTATGTCCTTCAAATGTTGTTACGCTTTTTCTTTCTTTATAGTAAACAGCAATACCCTTTCAACGCATATGTTTTTACCATTTCTTTATTTTTGCCCTTGTTATACATATATATATATATATATATATTTGTTCTTTAAGTATTCTTATGTTTTTTTTTTTTCCTAGAGTTTTCACTTTTTTTTTTTATATATAATAAATCATGATACATTTTCAACGTACATATTTTTACCATTTTTTAATTTTGCCATTATTTTGTGTATATATATATATATATATTGTCATTTAAGTATTGTTGCACGTTTTTTTTTTATAAATAAGGTGTAATGCATTTTCAGTGTACATATTTTTTTTTTTTTATTTCTTGTCTTTATCTATATATTTTTTATCCTATAATATTGTTTTTTTTTTCTAGAGTTTTTTTTTTTGTTTTTGATAAACTCAAATATATTTTATTAATTAACAGGTGCTAAGGGCATTCATTAACACCCAATCAATATATGTCACATAATAATGTATCACATTTTAATAGAGTTATACAGGAAAAAAATTACAAAAGATTATTACATACAATACTTAATAGGTACACCTAGACGTCTGTTAACAAATGCCATTAAAAAATCTAATACATTTACAAATATTTTTATTTCTTGTATATTTTCAAATTCATTCAAATAAGAATATATTTAAAATTTTATATTTTTTTCTATCTTTTGCATATTTATTTATTTATTTTCTTATTTCACCATTTTTTTCAAATATAACTTTCCTAAATTTATATATATTTTCTTAACGCTCGTGCTTTGCACGGGCATAGTTTACTAGTATATCAATAAAAGAGCCCTCAGGGCATAGGTCAGTTGGCAACACCGAGGGGGAGTTGCTCCAAATGGCACGGGTTCGAGCCGGCTTTGCTGCAGCGTGAGAGTAACACCCTTGAAACATAGGGTGGGCTCCTTGTGGCAACCGGTCAATGCCTACCCTCTCGGTGGGGCCGCTGACTTCCTGATTTACCTCTCACACGATGCTCGTGGGGCCGGATAGTGTGGGCCGGTTAGGATGTCCGGGCAATACACCTTTCTGCTCCAAATAAAAGAGAACAAAAGGACACCACACCCAGCCACCCAGGGTCTCCATCATGATATGCCACTTGGTAACTTCCAATCAATATTTCAAACGGCAATGTTTGGTTTATTTGAAGATTTCATATTTATATGTCGGAAATCTTCAAATTTATTTCTCGGAAACCTTCAAATTTAGATCTCTGAAAATCATTTTTAATGATGGTAATACATATTAAGAGAAGAACGTTATTTTTCTAAGTTGGATTTGAAACAGAAATAAATTGAATTTAATGCACAATTTTAAATTTGTTATATAATTGAAATTAATCAAGATTTAACTCGATAAATAATTACTCAATCATATAATGTAAATATCAAATTATTTTAACTCGATTCAATTAAAAGTTTGCTTGAATTTGATTTAAATGTGACGTTTGGACTTTTAAAAAAATAAAAAAAATAAATATAAAAAATGACATGTGATGGAATTTGATTAAAAAAAAGTTAAAAATATTCTTTTTTTTAAATTTCTTGAAAAAAATTAGAAGTTCAAATGAAACCAAAATAAATATAAACGAATTGAATTCGAATTAATTTTTTAAGTTGATCGAATTTAACGAGTCTAATTTAAATATTATATCAGTTCAATTCAATTCAATTTGATTTATTTTATTCAGACAAAATTTAGAATAAAAATAATAATTACTTAATATTTTTAAAATGATAATAAAAAATATGTTAAAATCGCGTCACGTAAATATTTTTTTAATAGAATCTATTTTGACTAAATTTATGTATATAGAAGGTACAAATTCCATTATTACAAAAAAATCAATTTCCCAAACAAGAAACTTATTGAATAATTAATCGCCAAACCTAACTGCACCAGCAGTGAAGACTCAAGTGTCACCCACCCAACCAATTCCAACGTTGAGCAAAGCAAAGCAAGTGACGCCTCTTACCTACCAAAACGAGGTTCATTGCCTCAGATTTACTCCGCTCGCAAAAAACTGAGCACAGTTTATTCCGCTCGAGCCAGCGAGTGCTCCGCCTCTCGAGTCTCCGCCATTACAACTACTCTCTCTCTCTCTCTAGATTCTATCTTTTTCCCAATTCCAATCCAATCTTTGCCTACTTTTGCATCGGCAGATATATATATATATATTTAAACCTAGACAATTGGGCAGAAGAATTCAATCGATTGAGCAATTTTTCTCTGCAACGGAGATGGGTGAATCTGCGGTTTTGGACGGCGAGAAGTTGGAGAGAACGGTGGCGGAAGAGGTCACGAAAGTGGTGGAGTCAGCCAGAGAGTTGCAGGAGTCGGCGGCCTCCTTGATTTCAAAAACCACGGTCGAAGAAGAAGCCCTCCGAAAGCGAGCCCTATTGCTTGATTCGACTATTCACAGACTCCGTTCATCCGTTGCCTCTTCGGTCGAGATTGCCCATTTAGATTCCAAGAAGGCCGGAAAGGTAATGGCGAGCTCCCTTACGTGTATATACGCACGACTATACAGACTTGTGAGTTGTGTTGGGGTACTGAGTTGTACGATGATAGTTTTCTGTCTACTTATGATTTGTCTTTAGCTGCGAGAAGACTTATACAGAGCTAGCTACATATTGAGTGAAGGAGATGCGGCGGCTTTTCTTCCGAGCAAATCTCACGGTGCATTCAGTATTCCGTGATTTCAATTCAATATCGTTTATTTATTTTGTTGATGGGGTTTTCCTTATTTTATGCGAAATATGTGATTAATTTGCGACTGCTTGGCCACAGGGCGGTTCTTGAATACGTTTCTCGGTCCAATTAATGTCCGTGCAACCAGGAAGGACATTAAATTGAAAGTGAAAGAGGAGTACAATAGCTTCAGGGTATGTTTCCCTCAATTATATCTATGCAACTCTTCTAGTGTGTTACATGTTTTCAATTGTAAGCTTGGATATTATTTTAATTTCAGAAAAATTTAGGCTCCATTGAGTTAACAAGAAAAAATAGTTCAAATGCATTTGATTATTTTGTTTTCAAAATTTGTTTTAGAAAACTAGAAAATGAGTTTATACAAAATAAAAAATGATAAAAAGTAATTTTGAGTATTTTCAATCTAAAATAAGCAAAACAGAGCATTTTTTGTTTTCTTATTTTGGAACTTTTAACACATAAAATGAAAACAGAAAACTGAAAATAAAAAAAACAAACAAAATGCCACCTTAGTCTCTTGGATATTTTTAGGATAAGTTGGTTGTGCTTGTCATCTTGGGTTGGGGGACCATACAGAGCTGGAATTTGGCAGGGGTGGGGAATGACAGAAATGGGTCCATACCATGACAATCTAGACGGGTTTCTTAAATGGTGATTTCATTGCAGATTTTAAGATTGCGTCTCAATTGCAGGCTTAATTTCTATCTCTTGTTTTGGTATAGCATTGACCTTCTTATTCCCTGATAATTTGGTGTATGTGCTTGATTTGTTGAGGGGATGCTACTGGATTGTGAGGACAATAGGATTAGTGTGGAACGGAACTCATCTTTGCCTTTTTAGGGTGCATATGGTTTTAGACGAACGGCAGAGTGCAGAACTTTTAAAGGATAAGTCCGAGTTGTGAGTTGGAGTAACTCCTGAGTTTTGTGTTATAACCTGCAGGAAGGTTTGGTTACATTATTGTCTTTCTGGATGCACTGGTTAGTGACAGTTTTTTGTGTGCTTGATAACTCACCGGTCACGTGCATGCTGAAACCAGAGGCAGCACTTTGACATGCATTTTTCAAGGCACATTATTTTTAATTGTACCAAAAAAAAAAAAAAAAAAAATCCAATTGTGAAAATTTCCATTGCCCCTGAAATATTGATAAGTATTTACCAAGCCACCCGAAACAACAACAAAAGGAGGGTTTTATAGAACAATAATTAAGCTTGTCAGATGTTTTATTTTGTAATTTTTGTAAAAACAAAAAAGGGTAAATAAAAAGAAGAGGGCCTGAAGGGCACATAGATATCTAGTTTGCTCCCCCCCGACCCTCAAACCAGATTGCACGATCCCAAATGGGGTGCATTTGCAATCCAAGTCGTAGATTTTAGCTATCCATTTTCATGAGAGGAGTACCTGAAATGAGAAAGAAACAGTTGTTGCCCTTCATCGCTGTTGCTGTCAGCCTTCATCGTCATCGCAGTCGCCCTTAGATTCGTCGTCGACTGGGCTGTTGCAGCCGCCCTTCATCGTCATTGACTGTCTTTGATTCGTTGACTATCTTTGATTCGTAGTTGTCGCCCTTAGGGCCTAGAGTCATCGCCGTAGTCGTTTTACAGTCGTCACCGACTATCTTTGATTAGGGCTCAATCACAGACTCTTTGTTGTCTAAAAAAACTCTACAACTCCCTTTTTATATTTTGATCAAGAATTGATACTCTACTTCGTATTGAACTTAATAAAAATTTAAAGTAAATTGCGATCCAAAATAGCATTCTAATTAAGTATACTCTCACTGTACCACGTACCGACCAAGGTACCGTACCGCGAATCCGTGCCCCGTATTATGTTCCAGATCGACCCGGAACCAGGTTATTATGGAATGGCATCGACTTGATGCTTTTTAATATTACTTTTTTACTTATTAAAAAAAAAAATTGATTGCTGTTTGTTGGATTTGCTTTTCCGGGCCTGCTTCTGATATATTCCTATGCTGTTTTGTTGACAACTGGTGGTAAAAAAGTTCAGTCACTATTATAGTATAATTAATATGTATCTTTATCTCTTCTACTGCTATTTGGCGGTACTCTCAATATGAAAGGAACCAGAGCGATGAGTCCTTGACATGGGGAGTTTGTTTTACATGAGGAGACTTCTATATTTACTGTGGGATTTTTATTGTTCCTGCTTCAGATGCCATGCAAGTACCAGTTTAGGATCCAGCTTGTAGCTTTACATTGTGTATTCTACCTACTCTCAATTCCTAATGCACTTCTTTTGTCAATGCTTAATATAGACTAGATATTCTCAAAGTATAATTGTTTTAATAATTAATTATTTTATCACGGACAGGATAGAACTGCATTTCTGTTTCTTTTTTTCCCATCACTGCTACTTGTGTTGAGGTCATGGATATGGGGTGGATGCTTACCTGCATTGCCGGTTCAGCTTTACCAGGTAATTATATGTGGGAAAAAATCTTTGTTAACTCTAATTGATTTTTTTTCTTAGGATTTAAAAATTTTTGTTCTATTCAATCTACTTCTGTTTTTTTTTAAAGTGTAATGATCGTACCATTTTCAGGCATGGTTGTTGTACCTATACACAGCTTTGGCTTTGCGAGAGAACATACTTAGAGTGAATGGAAGTGATATTCGCCCATGGTAAATATATGTGATTTTATATGTGTATTTATTTATTAACTTCATGTTAAGATGGTTATGACTTGTGCCTTTACTCTTTATCAGGTCAATATTTGTAATTTTGATTGAGGATTTGGCTTTTCTAATTTCTTGTAAGGTTAGACATTAGTAATTTCCACCTCCCGTGACTGTCAGGGGTGAATGGCGATAAGTTTATGCAATACTATGGAGTTAGTTCCAGAAGAATAATATATATAGATTTCTTTATTTTACTTTTATGCATAAAGATATAGTATGATATTTTGGCAAATGAATCTATACTGCACAGTCTAACTGCAATGAAGACTTAAAGCCATTGCAACATGAGTTGAGGGTAAAGTGAATTTATGATAAAGATTATGGTTGTCAATAATAAACAAATGGCCAATATGGCTCTAGATTTTGCTATATGTTGCAAAAGAATTCATCTACTTGACTTCAACCAGACAGGATTAAACTTCGTTGAATTGAGTACTTCTAGTGGTCTTGTTATCTTACGTTGATGCTTGCATGTGGCAACTATTTTTAAACCGAGAAAAAATCAGCTCTACCAAATATAATTCAATTCATAGTATTTTTTTTTTTTGATAAGTAAATATCATTTATTAGGGGAAGGAGATTGAGATTACTTGAATTTCACTTGAATTTTTGTTTTTTTATTCAAATTTCTCACAGGACGCTGTTTTATTCAAATTGCGAACGTAGTGGATTTCTTTTTTGATTGTTGTCTGCCACAGCATTGATCAACATGCTTGCAACCACAGATTGAGTTAATGTGCATACTTGTGCTATTGTAGGTGGATATACCATCACTATTTTGCTATGGCTATGGCGCTTATTAGTTTGACTTGGGAAATAGAAAGGGGATCCAATTGTTCCCAAAAGCAGGTTATTACATTTTGAACTGTATATTGAAATTTAGTTAGTTTTTGTTTTTGTTTTTTATCTTAATATATGAGTGAGAATGTAGAAGTACTGTGCAGAAAGGGGTACAACTGTTCCTGCAATGGGCTATCATGCAAGGAGTTGCAATGCTTCTACAAAATAGATATCAACGGCAAAGGCTCTATACACGTATTGCACTGGGCAAGGTTTAAAGAATATTCCTTCCACAAACGAATTTCTGTGCATGTTCTATTCTTTTTATACATTTTCTTCTGTTTTTCCTGTAGCTGATTTGTGTTTATGGGCATGCATACTTTATTGAACCATTGACTTCCTGTATGGTTTGCAGAATTTCAATTTATTTTCTTGTGCTGGTTGAGGTTGCGCATATAAGTCATAGCCAATCCATGATAGTTTATGGCCCTCCAATTCTTTTCTGTGGCTTAAAAACATTCAGGTGCAGGTGTTCTTCGTTATAGGTCTGGTATGTCTCTTGCCCATTTATCCTGTTCTTGGTTGTAGGCTAGGAGAATGGATGTTGTTTGGGGAGAAACTGCTGGAGTTGAAGGTCAACTATGGCTGTTGGCGCCCATTCTGTTTGTATTGCAGGTGAGTTAAGCTATGTTAGGGTCATGCCCACAGAGATCTTATCAAAAATATGATTTGTCATCCAGGTCATGTTAAATGAAACAATATTTGAATCAGGTTTGTTGAGTATACAAACATTTTTCCTATGATAAGTTGTGAAAAGATAATATCATCGTTTTAGTTGAACGCAAGTAAGTGTTTCTTTCACTACTTGCAGAAATTTACCCCCCTTCTCTCTCTCTCCCCCTCACAACTTCGTTGATCCACTAATCACTGTAAGTTCATTGAATAAGCAGTGAAATTTACCCTTCTTCACTTCCGGTGACACTGGAAGTTGCCAGCAATGAAAACAACTGCCAGGGTTACTCTCTCTCTCTCTCTTTTTTTTTTTTTTTCCTCGCATGTGTGCATGCACGTGTGTGTTTTGAGTTTGGAATCTTGCTCTGATATCAAGTTGAGAGGGAGAAGAGTTGAAGAAAGAAAAATTGGGAGTGATTGAATCACCACTCCACTGTTGCATCGTACTTATGATAGAGTTAAACCATAAGGAAACACTATATCTAGAGAAAAATAAGGATACAAAATCACATCACTGGTGCCCAATAATTCTAGAATATTCTGATAACTCTTAACAGTTAATGAAATAGAAGCAGCAACATGTAGCCATAGAGACCTGCGCTGAATGGAAAATTATATTCATAATTTATTTGGGTACACTTTCAGGGTTTTGAAGCGTACGTTGGAATGTTGCTGCTTAAAACTGCTGTTGTTGGTGTTGTTTCTGAGTGGCAGGTAAGAAAAATGTTCTATACCCGTGATGTACTAGAGTTTCAAAATTGAATTTGTAATTACAAATATGTATTTGCTCAAGTAATTTGCCATCTCAGTTGGATTCATACTGATGTAGTGCTTCATGGGTTACCTAATTTGCTCTTGGCAGTTAATTGCCTGTGGGATTCTTCTGATAATCATGGCACTTGGGAATTTTGCAAACACGGTGCAGACGCTAGTGGCAAAATCTCGGTTTAAGGCCAAAATGAGGAAAAGTAAAAGTAAGCCAGAATTGAATCAGGAATCCCGTTCCTAAAAAAAATTGTAATAGAGAAGACTGCTGTCCTCATTGAAGGATGTGGAACAGGCACAAGGATATTGAGAATTGCTTTCTCAAGCATTCTTGTAACAAACTTTTCTCGACTTTGTATTAGTAGACCGTCAACGCTGTTTGTAAGATTTACCTTAACTGCGTGAGAGTGGAGCTAGATATAACAATATTTTTGTTATATTAGCAATAAGAGTTTTTTTTACAATTTCTTCGTCCTAATTTAACTCTCTTGTTTTTGCTCTTTTTGTTTGGGGCGTCGGGTGGGGGGGGGGGGGGGGGGGGGTGGGGGTTTTTGGGGTGGAAGAGAGAATCAAATAAGAAACTAGTGACAAAATTGATGCTTCAGAAACGTAACATCAATGATGGAGCCTTTTTAACTTGGGATTCCTACATAACAATTTAAACTTGGATTATCTTTTTGGGTCCCAACTAGTCCTTGATTTTAGGAAGCGGAATTTATTTGTGTGTGTGTATATGTATATGTTTTTAATTTAAAGCCAACTTAATAGTCTTATAGTTTCAGATTTTTATATGCAGGGATAGATGAGAACAGTTCTGCCTTTATCCAAGAAAACTTTTATCATCTCCATTCTAATAATTTGAGGAAAATGAGGTTACAAAAATCTCTGCTGAAGAAATCAGATTCAACATTGCAGATTCTAGTGTTTCATCACTGTTGTAATGTGTTGTCTATTTTAATTGAATGAACTTGTTCACTACCTCCTGGAAACGATGGTGACCTGAACTGCATAAAATTTTGGAGATCCTGCTTGAACTTAAGCTAATCAAATTACTCCGACACGTAGCTTAGGTTTTACTCCAGAGGGATCTAATAACCCAAGATTCAGTGTTCCTGTATGGAAAGCTCCAACACATCTCCGAAGAGAAATCGATTTGAGTTTTACTCAAATCTGTTATTCATACTTAAATCTTTCTTGCAACTCTTTCCTAGGGAAGACGCAGAGTGGGAAAAAAAAAATGGGATATAAAAAAGAAAGAGAAAAGAAAAAGGCAAATAAAAGGGTGATGACTTGAAGCCTCTTGAACAGAGAAAATAAATAAATAAAAACATCAGTGCGCACCCAAAAAAAAAAATAAAAATAAAGGGAGAAGTCTTGGCACAGCTCCGAGCATGTTTCAGAAACAACTCTGCTTTCAGATATTCAGGTGGTATTTAAACGATTCCAATGCCGGCTGCGCTGTTGTCTCAAGAACTGGCAGGTTGAGAAGTAGACCAGGATCGAACCAACCAAGTTTCTCCAGGAGTTTCTTCACCAGATCACCTATTGCATAAGAAACACCTGCAGCCATAAACCCGATGATGACATAGTTCATTACTGTTTTTATATAAGCCTTGGGTGGCCTCTGAACGTATGCCTTTCCAGTGGCAAGTATGATGATGCCCAGCAGAGAAGCTCCTGCAACTGCCAGAAGTTTAAAATCCCTGTTGTCACTCTCACGGAATGAGAAACCATATATCACTGGAGGCAGTAATCCAAAAATGAGAAACGATAATACAGCAAAAGTTGCGTGAAGCCAGAACTTCCCCCTCCGGCCCAGTAATTCTTCGTACCGATCTCGTTTTGTGATTACTTGATCAGCTGCACCCTCCTCGGTTACTTGATTGGCCACGTCTCTGGAATGCTCATTTTTCAGCTCCCACAGCTGGGTTACATCACATGTAAGTTGAAGAGGGAAGTTGCTAACATAGATATAGGGGTGACAGCTACATATTCTGTATTATGCCATCGTTCAAGCCAATTTGCATTGACTTTTAACTTTTTATTTGAAAAGTATCTAAATCTTGTTATTTTTGGGATGGATACTAACATTACCGACTGCAACATGGGCAAAGCTACAACTTGATTTGCATGCAAGAAAACATCTGGATTGCCATAGGTTTTTCTTTTCCTTTTTGGAACCATTGATAGTGAAGTGGAGTCAAAAGGAAAGACTACTTACATTATGGCCGATGATGAACAGTCCTCCAATCAGATTAGCCAACCCCAAAACCAAAATATTAACTGCGATAACAATAGACAAAGATTATTTACCAAGATGTATAAACGTGTACATAATAACATTTATACTATAAGGAAATACGAGACATATTTTTAATTGATGGATTTGTTCGATGGTTTTTTTTTTTCTTTTCTCCTCTCTATTTTGGTTGTCTTTTTGTCACTTCATATGGAAATATATTCTTTTACTCTTCCCCTATTTTTTTGAATTTTTTTATAAAAATTTTTAAGTTAATTTTTTTAAAATTTTGATAATATTTGTAATAACTAAATTAATATTTTTAAATTGATATTTTTAAACACTCTATGAATACCTATTAGACAAAAGTCAACTAAGATTAGTTATATTAAAAAAAAAAAAAGGTGATATTTAGACTTTATTTTTTAAGAATTTTTAAAAAATCAATATTTAAATTAATATTAATTTTAATGTACACAAAACTTAAAATACAAACAATTTTATTCTTTTTTTTTTTTTTGACATCTATATAATAAAAAAGCTCAAGTAGGGACCACAGTTAGTAGGGGCCACAATTTTTTACTTTGTAGAAATAATTTATCTAAGTATAATTAGGTGAATAGGAACCTGAAAAATCTATAGTTATTTGACTCACATACTGATTTATCAATAGTTTTATGGTAAGCAAAGTTGAAATAAAGATGTAAAATACTTACTTGTGGCGGCATTGGCTCCGGCCGCAGATGTCACGATGCCTAGGCTTGTAATTGACTCAACCAAACCACCATATACAATACTTTTTATTATATCCAATTTATGAAATTCCCTAGCTTCAACACTTTCAGTATACGGTGAATGCCCTGTTACTGCTGAAGTAGTTATATCTTGCGCTTCCTGAGAAGATGCTGGTTCAATTGGTTCTTGTTTTACCACAATGATTGTGTCACTGCCTGCAACATATTATACAAGACAACAATTTGACAAAAAATGTTCATAGAATGAAAATGGTATGCATGAGATAGAAACATATGATCGCGCATTGTGATAAAGGTCATGATGGGATGATTTAGTTAATAACACGTGCCAATGAAAGAAGAGAGAACATTAGTTTAGCATGGAAAAATCATTTGACTTGTGCAGAGGCTTGTAGCAAATACTTCAAGCAAGAAGATGCAAAATCATCAGCTTTTCCTGTTTATAAAAAAATATAAATTTGAAAAACGTTATCAGTACAGAGGCTTGCAATAACATTATAAATACCAGAAGCTGATAGTACAATTTTCCTGTGATGGTTCTTTACTGCAGCTATGTTATGAGGGGAAGGTCTACCTGCAGTCGCATGATGTGCAGCTAAGGATTACTGCAGCAATACCTCGCGGGCTAAGTGCTAGATTTGACGCAGCCTGGGCCATGCTGCCATGGCCCAGGTACCCACAAAAGTAAAAAATTTCAGTCACCACATAATCATAACTTTAATTGGGAAAATACTGCACTGCTAGTGTATTAGCAGACAAACATCTTTAAGTTCAGGTGCACAGCCTTCTCCAAGCTACCAATACATGCAGTCTGCAGATGATTATGTGCATTTGTAGCAAATGGTCTAGTAGCCTGAAGAATAGGCCACCAATCACTGACGTGACAACCCCACCCTCTATGAGAGATGTTGGGAAAGCTCCATTTCTTACCTGCACTGCTTTTAGCTGGCCCATGCTTCAGATCTTTAGTAATGTTGACTTGTCCGTCTGGAAGCAATGAATTGTCCTGTATGGCTAAACTAAGGGCATCCCTATCACCTTTCAGAGGCTCCTCTACATGAATGTCCACATTGGTGCCAGTAATGGCTGGAGCTTCAAAGGAATAAGCTACATCTGCAAATTTAAAGTTTTGTGTTTTTTTAGGCATAACCCTGCCTGAATTTAGTCACAAACAAGCGAAACTTGTTCAAATGTAACCCTTCTACAAACACACAATGCATGAGATGTTAATACGCATTGCAGTGAGATGACAATCATGCTCCACCAAGCCTAATTGTTTCTGATGACATGGCACTTGGAAAAGCACAAAAGAAGCTTCCAGTATGCGTTCACTGAAATGAACGTTAAATAATACTAATCTCAATTTAGTAGTAGTTCAAAACACAAATTATTTAATTAGCAAAAGAGCATGCCTAGTTTATCATTAAGATACATTGCAGCTGGAAATGAGACCAACAACTCCCCGTTTCGCTAAAATACTATTCAAAGGCCAACACAAAGTACTATTTAAAGGTCAACACCTGGTTCCAATTTCAACAGACCAGATCTCAACTTTCATAAACTCGAAGATTTCAAAAACCTTATAGTTTTACTAAATAGACAAATCATAAAGATAATCAAAAATCCCAAATTTTATTTGCCCTTTTAAGATAAATGAAATACTTAGCAAGCAACTAGGTTAGGGCTTGAAGTGCCACCACCAGCCTAGTTCCAAAGCAATCCAAGTCCCCATGTAACCATGTATGTGAGGGCAGAAAATTTCCACAGCTAATCCTGAGGGAGTGTGATTTGGCCAGTTCCCTCTCATGAATTGCAGTATCCCATGTTCCAACAGGCCATTCCTATAGTATCTGAATTCATTATCTCAGAAACACCATTCACTAAAGTACCTCCAACAACTTCCAACCCAGAGACGAATAATGCGAGGAAAACAATTATGTTTGAAAGTTACATCTGCAAAGCTATAAAAGCGGCACACGACATTAACAGTTGAAATGTGCAAGCAACCACAACAAAAGGACTGTATGTGAAAGTAGTTTGTAGGACAGCAATATAAAAAAATTCTTATACATACCATTACCACTCGTTTTTACTTGAACATATTTATCTTCGACTAAAGGTCTGGTGTGAAGTGCAGCACCAACATCTTGCCCATTCTCAGAAGGAAGACCTGCCATGATTTTTTCTTTGCCACTGATGTATGACTCTTCAAGTACTGAAACTGGTTCTGGCAATAACAAGATTGAATTTTTATCATCTGCACATTCCATTCAATGTAACAGAAAAAAAAAAAGAAAGACAGAAAGAGTTGAATGAGAAACAAGAATCATTAGTTTAAAAGTCCTGAACAACAGAGTAGTACAGGCTTTAGACCTAAAAATTTTGAAGTTCATAAGCATATCTTCTTCAATACACAAAAGCTGAAGGCAAAGATTAAGCTAAAGTGGAAACATTATAATCCAATTGTATGTAATTATCCTATAGGGAAGTTAGCCTGCCCAACCATGTCTTTTGTACTGTAGTCAGAACTATACCTGCATTTTTCCTTTCTATTGCCACATTGAGTTTTTGGTCAATCTGTGATTTATCAGGAGTTGAAGAACCTGCACTTGACTGAACTAAAATATGCAGTCCATCTTGTAGAGGTTTGAATATAGCATTTTCTGCAGGTTCTTCAGTATGCACTGGAGGTTTCCCATCAGGTTGCATTACTGGATGATCAATTTTACTATTTGGTAGCATTTCATTTGGAGCGCTAGATGAATCCAACTGATGAACAGTATCTAATTCAGCATGGTCCAGTTCAGTCCCCTCTGTATAAGATGTCAAGCAGAACATCCACCAATCAGCATGAAACGTTGCATCCATCATAAAATCATTAAATGCAAAATACACTGTTGTTCAATATTATCATTAAATACCATCAAGATCAATCAACTTGGGGAAACATTTCCAGTGAGAAAGACAAACACGAAGAACTTCATGCAACAAAAGACAACACAGAAGGTAGCCAGTGGAAAGGGTGTCCCCACTTAGAAACTAGGTCCTAGGTTCAACACACACCTGATTCCCAGGCTTTGAGCTCCAACGTGCCGGAATAAATAAATAAATAACTAAAAGGAAGAGAAAAAGATGAAATATAACCCTATGACACTTTCATTAACTTCCAGATGACATCTGATAAAAGCTATGCATGCAAGCACGCTTTTCAGGATGAGTCCTTATCCATTATTATGCATCCTGGAGACTGTACAGAGAAAACCATATGCATATAGTGCACCAAAACATTGGAATTTAAAAGCATCAGCAATTAATTAGTTATTGCTAGTTGCAGTAGCACATGGAGCAAAGTCAAAGCGCATAACCTTGGTGAGATGAGATAACTTTGTAATGAGACACAGTACAAAACCCAAAGAATCTTCCACTTCATAAGTTGGTTCGTTCATCAAGCAGATATCTTTTCCATACCTGTGCCTTTTTTTGTTACATCTTCTGATTTTTCTCCTACATCAGCTATAATGTCTCCAACCAGTTTGGGGCCGTCTATTGAAGACATTACAGTACCATCTCCACTTTCGTGAGGTTCAGAAGTACTCTCTACAATTCCTTGAGCACCAAAATATTGAGGAGGTGATTTAACATCTTTTTTTGATATTCCAACAGTATTTTCCTCTGTCTCTGCCTTGTGACCACTTCCTGCATCAGTGCAACAATCAAGAGGTAAGCCCAGAAAGCTAAACCAATCACAATCAAATTTTTTTATTATTGAAGTTATCTAGTGCATCAATAGAATATTGTTACCATCATAATGCCACAATAAGGGCTTCCAACACTATTAAGTCACCAATTGCAAAAAAGTAAACTATTAAGAAATAGACCCATCAATGTATATCACGCTAACTTTAAGATGACTCCTCTAATATGCAACCACTCTTGCACATGGGCTAAAGAGACAAATAACTTAAACCAAATAGGTGCACTAGTCGAAACAGAATAGAGTGCGTGAGGACAAACAAGAAACGAACATAGAAATTCCATAACAAGACTTTAACCCAAGACATTTTGGAACCAAATCACCAATTGTCTCAAATCTTAAGCTATTAATAACTGGACCTAATAGTGTATAAAAAGCTAACTTAACAAATACAATAATTCATTTTCATTTAAAGTTTTTTTTTTTTTTT
>QLOD02000033.1:678352-710865 GCA_003260245.2 Sideroxylon spinosum
TATGCTTCACATTGTCATGACTTTTAGCTAGTGGATTGTACAATTAGTTGCATACCATGGTTTCCTCATTGTAGTAATCTCAATTAAAATGTCTAAAACATACAAATATGAAAAATAGAAGTTACCTTGCATCATGCACCTGATCCATATTTTAATTTCCACAAGAATCTTAATATCACCTTTAACTATCTTTCTTCCAAACAGCTGGGCCATGTTCTCTCATGCTTCGCGACTTTCTTCTCTGGGGTCTTGATCGCTTTCATCTGTTGTTGGGAAGTTTCACTTCTGACCTTGCTAGTTATTCCAATGATTCTTGTAATCGGATCCACATACACAAAGAAAATGAATTCAATTGCGGCCACACAGACATTTCACTTGTCAGAAGCCACATCAATGGTAGAACAGGTACTATTTTAGTGATATTACTGCCATGGCTCACATCTCTAAACTTGCAGTTGCATTTCATTTATGTGAGACAAGTTGTTTAAATGTGGCCTCTGATTTCTGCATCAGACAATCGCTCAAATCAAAACAGTCTTCGCATTCGTTGGAGAAAATTCTGCAATTAAGTCTTTCTCGGAGTGCATGGAAAGACAATTTATATTGAGCAAGGGAGCGGCACTCATAAAGGGAGTTGGAACTGGCATGTTGCAAACCGTGACCTTCTGCTCTTGGGCACTGATGGTATGGATTGGAGCCATTGTTGTCACAGCCAAGAGAGCAAGTGGAGGAGAGGTCATAGCTGCTGTTATGAGCATTCTATTTGGTGCTATGTAAGGAGAAAAAAAAAATTTTAAATCTAAAGGAAAAAATGGACAATCTTTTGTTCCCAGAGCAAAAAGTTAATTCTATCAGATATTAAAAAGGGCAATTCTTTTCTTTTTTTTTTTTTTCTTTATTAAATTACAGATCACTCACATATGCTGCTCCAGACATGCAAATCTTCAATCAGGCAAAAGCAGCAGGGAAAGAAGTTTTCCAGGTGATCAAAAGAGAGCCTTTAATAAGTTACAATTCAGAAGGGAAGAAGACACTTGAGGTGGTTGAAGGAAACATTGACATAAATGATGTACACTTTGCTTACCCATCAAGACCGGATAAATTGATCCTCGAAGGGTTTTCCTTGTCAATTCCAGCGGGGAAGGTAGTGGCTTTTGTGGGAAGCAGTGGATGTGGGAAGAGCACTGTCATCTCCCTATTGGCAAGATTCTATGATCCCTTGAAAGGTTCGCAGCACATCCCCATCTACAGTTTTGACCAATTTCGTTTTAGGCAAATGAATCACTAAATGCAAATCTACCTGATGCATCAAACACAAAGATTTAAAGGCATGAAATTTTATGTACATGTGTTTATGTAAGAAGAATATATCGATGCATGAAGCATGTCAAAAAAATGCAGTGCATATAGAAAGCAATGCCTGTAGAAAATAGGTGCCTTAAGACAAATTATACAGCAATTCTGCAAAAGCCTAATGAAATTTGCAACCCTCCAGGTGAGATTCTCGTCGACAATCACAATATCAAAGATCTTGATTTGAAGTTCCTCAGGAAAAACATAGGAGCAGTTTCCCAGGAGCCATCACTCTTTGCTGGCACCATCAAGTATAATATGAAGGTAGGGAAAATGGATGCAGACGATCAACAGATCCAGATGGCAGCAAAAATGGCAAATGCACATTCTTTTGTATCCCAACTTCCAAATCAGTACTCAACAGAGGTAAGATACTTATCTCCCAAGCCATTTCACCACTCCCGATTGATAGACTATCAAAGCACTGTTAATTAAATCTGGCGACAATTTTGATTACGACCAGTAAAGAAGACCACCTCAATATAAATCAGAAATGCATCTCTATAATAATTATCATTTAATTATAACTCAACATTACGACCAGTTAATTAAATCATTGTTTCTAAATGATTGGCATTCCCTTGATGCCCTTTAGAAACCAATGCTCATTGCTCTATACTTTCTACAAATGATAAGAAACTATTCAAATCAGGATCTATACTATCTGGAATCCACCTATAAAGAAGACATAGAAATTCCTTTCAATCAGTATAATGGTAATTCTACTCGAAAAATCCTCCTATTCTGCTCCCTCCAAATCAACCGGGTGATATATTCAACCGTTCACTTTATCTGAAACAAAAATATATATATATGTATGAGACTTTACTGGAAGGCAACAAACAGCAGGGCTTAAACCCAGGTGTGGACTTGCAGGAGTGACCCAAAGACCATTCAATGCCTATGCCTCTGAGGAGTCGAAAATCTAAATTCAAAATAATAGATTATGGGGTCAAATCCATGGATACACCACATAAAAATTATTTAAGCTAAAAGACAGATCGCGAAAGATTGAAGAGAGAGATAGAGAAAAAAAAGTCAATTAGCAGAAGCAATAGTCTATGGGACAATATCCTCCAATTGCTCCACAAGTCACTTGCACCATCATAGAATAATCATTGCAAAATAATATGAAGAACTGGTGGCAACAGTGCAGTATATTTTTTTATTGATAGTTTGTAATATTTGGATTGAAATGAATTTCAGGTAGGACAAAGAGGCATGCAACTATCAGGTGGACAGAAACAAAGAATTGCAATAGCAAGAGCCATATTAAAGAATCCTCCAATTCTTTTGCTTGATGAGGCTACAAGTGCACTTGACTCAGAGTCGGAGAAGCTGGTTCAAGATGCTCTTGAGACAGCAATGAAAGGGAGAACAAGCATCTTAATTGCACACAGGATGTCAACCATTATTAATGCAGACATGATTGTAGTTGTAGAAAACGGGCAAGTTAAAGAAACAGGAACACACCGTGACTTGCTAGAAACCAGTAAATTCTACAACAACTTATTTAGCATGCAGAATCTCAACGTAGAAGGTGACTCAAGGTTGGTGCCAAGTAAAACTTCCTTTAACATTAGTCTTGGTGAACAGAAATCCTAATGTTTTGATTATGTTCATATGAATCACCAGAGTAATAGATCCTTCTGCACAACCCACACAAATGCAGCAACATTTTTCATCTCAAAACATGAAGCAACCTGAAGCACCCACAGAGCTCAATACACATCAAGGTGATCCTTCCAAGCAACAGGAACAAGAAGGGAGAAGAAAAGCAGCAATATTCTTTAGAATCTGGTTTAGCTTGAAGAGGCGAGAGCTAGTAAAGACTGCCATTGGCTCTTTTGCAGCAGCCTTTTCAGGTATCTCAAAGCCTGTATTCGGATTCTCCATCATAACGATAGGAGTAGCATATTTTGATAATGATGCAAAGAGTACGGTGGGACGGTATTCGGTGATCTTTTCTTCGATAGGATTTCTTGCATTATTCAGCCACACCGTGCAGCACTACATCTTTGGAGTGATTGGAGAGAAGGCCATGACAAACCTTAGACAAGCTCTGTATGCAGGTATTCCACTGACCCTGATTCCAGCATCTTCTAGACCAAAAACTATCCTAGTGTATGCATGAGCTTTTCATCATAATAGTATGGCAGTTCATATGAACACACACTGCATAAAATCTTGCAGCTGTACTGCGCAATGAATTAGCTTGGTTTGAGAAACCAGAGAACAGCATTAGCTCGCTTACCTCACAGATCATCAATGATACCAGCATGGTGAAGACCATAATCGCTGATCGTATGTCCGTTATTGTCCAATGCATCTCCTCCATACTGATTGCAACAATAGTTAGTATGGCAGTTAACTGGAGAATGGGTTTGGTTGCTTGGGCTGTGATGCCTTGCCACTTCATTGGGGGGCTAATTCAAGCCAAGTCTGCCAAAGGATTTTCAGGGGACAATGCTGCTGCACATTCAGAACTTATCTCCCTTGCTTCTGAATCCACAACCAACATAAAAACCGTTGCATCGTTCTGTCATGAAGAAAGCATACTTGGGAAAGCAAAATTATCTCTGGAAAGCCCAATGCGGAGGTGCAGGAGAGAGAGTGTCAAGTACGGGTTGATTCAAGGTGTATCCCTTTGCTTATGGAACATTGCACATGCTGTTGCTTTATGGTACACGACAATTCTGATTAAGAACAACCAAGCTAGTTTCAAGAATGGAATAAGATCATATCAGATTTTCTCCCTTACAGTACCTTCAATCACAGAGTTGTGGACACTGATCCCCACGGTGATATCTGCCATCAGTGTACTGACTCCTGCATTCCAAACCCTTGACAGGCAAACTGAAATTGATCCAGATATACCAGAGGAATCACATCCTGAGATTATAAAAGGGGATATCGAATTTCAAAATGTTCATTTCAGTTACCCATCACGCCCAGCAGTAACTATACTTAACAACTTCAGCTTGCAAATCGAAGCTGGATTGAAGGTGGCTCTTGTTGGGCCAAGTGGAGCTGGCAAGTCTTCTGTTTTGGCCCTTCTACTGAGATTCTATGATCCCACAGCAGGCAAAGTGCTGGTTGATGGTAAGGATATAAGAGAATATAATCTGAGAAAGCTGAGGAAACACATAGGGCTTGTGCAGCAAGAGCCACTTCTCTTTAGTTGCTCGATTAAAGACAATATCCGCTATGGGAAGGACAACGCTTCTGAAGCTGAAATCATAGAGGTTGCGAAGGAAGCAAACATACATGAGTTTATCAGCAACCTACCAAACGGTTATGATACAATGGTTGGGCAAAAAGGAAGCCAACTTTCTGGGGGACAAAAGCAAAGAATAGCAATAGCAAGGACTTTACTGAAGAGGCCTCCAATTATGCTCTTAGATGAAGCAACAAGTGCCCTTGATTCAGAGTCTGAAAGAGCCGTTGCAAGTGCTTTGGAATCAGCAAAACAGAAAGGCAATGGTGGGTTGTCATCCAAAACCACACAGGTGACTGTTGCACACAGACTTTCCACAATTATAGACTCGGACGTCATAGTTGTCATGGACAAAGGTAAGGTTGTAGAAATGGGTACCCACTCAACATTAGTAGCAGCATCTGAGGGACTTTATTCAAGGTTCTACCGCCTCCAAAGCTTCTCTGAGAATTAGAACAGTCTCCTTTTCCACCTTTCTTTTGAATTTCACCTATTTAGATCTGGGTATTTTAAAATAGATTTAATATTCTTAGCATGTCCCTTAGTTGATAAAAAGATCAAACTCAGTCTTTTCTAGAATGATGAAGTGGGGACTGGGAAGCAAGCGCGAAATAAGTTCCTCATCCTCGAGTGGTTGTTGCCATTCCTGCACTTGGGAATCACACTTACTTCTCAAATAGTGAATTTTCAATGGCAGACAGAGACAAAGCCAAACCAAACAAACACATAAATTTACGAGCAAAAGCAATAACCAAATATAAATTTACGAGCAAAAGCAATAACCAAATATACCTTTCTAGTCCAACCAAATCAACTGATACATGCTAGGTGCTTTCATTTCAAAAGGAAAACGCTTCCCTCTCTATAAAATAATATTGTGTATTATTTATTTCTCCATTACATACAGCTTCTTCCCCTTATGAGGAGGGAACTTCTAATTGAATGCCCTATAAAATGACAAGATTGAATAAATAACTGGGTCCATAATGCTAGAGTTTGATTGAGTGTTCACAATCTCACACCCCACTTAAGGATGTAACCACCCAAACCCAGAACCTTAACCCATAGAAAACGAAAGTTTAAAGCATACCTTCAAACTTTAAATAAAAAATTAAAGCAACAATATCAAAATAATCTCCACTAATTCACTAGAAAATAAGTCAGTAACTATCATTTCAAAACATCATACCCAAAATGAGACATCCAACTAACAGTAACAATAGATGACCCAAATTTAACTACTCTGGTCAAGTACTCTCCCTTTCTTTTCTTTTTTTTTTTTTGATAGATAAACGAATTTAAAAGGCATTAAGAAAATGCCAATCATATGTACAATTCCAAGCAAAAAACACTTGAGTTTCCACGCTCTCTACAAAGGTCAAAAAAGAACTCAAATTTGGCCCTATAGGACCCAGCAATCAACTATACAAAGAGTGATAGAAGTGAACTTTTCAATCCATGTATAGCCAATCCTAGTTTCTATCCCTTCAAAAATCCTCCCTCTTTCTTTTCATATAAACTGGAGTGAACAAAAAGGAGACATCCGCCAAGCTTTTATCTTGCGCAAGCAAGTCTTATGACCCCACCACGAAGAAAGCAAGACCCACATCATTCCGAAGCTTCATAGCAACCGATCCCATCATTCCGAAGCTCTTGATGTCCTTTGGAAAGACCCACGTCATTCCGAGTTCGAGGGTTTCGTCAACCGATCCGGGTCCAAATTCGAGGGTTTCACCCCCCTGTCGGACCTTTCTCGACCACTAGCTTCAAGGTGGATCGGATCCTTCCAGCTCCATTGTTCTGACAACAGCGCGTGTGAGAGAGAAAGAGTGTGAGCGGAGAAAGGGGAGTTCGAGTTGGATACCCTGTCGGCAATGTCGGTGGTACGACCAGACTCGGCCAAACCTGAAAATTTCATTGAGAAATACCTTAATGAAACGTATGAAAGAGAAAGACAGTGGCCGGAAAAATGAGAGTTCGAGTTGGATATCATGTCGTCGACGATACCAATGGGACGACGATACTTGGATTCGGATTTTTTATATAAATATATATATATATTTAATTCTACATATTACGTAAATATGATCAGATAAAAACTATTTACAAAACAACGTCTGGAGGCAGCCTGGGGGCTGAAATAACGACGATGTCACAGACGCACTTAAACGACGTATAGCATGTCGCCCACTTCGATGGGCGACTTGCAAGTGTATGCAGGTTCCAGCTTAGCCTTCGATGGGCGACATGCAAGTGGATGCAGGTTCCAGCTTAACCTTTTATGCCGAAGACATAATGTCAAATTATATATCTTTGACTTTTGCTAATATCATTTTTCTGTATATTATAAATAAATAAATAATCTAAATTAGTTTTTCATCACCAATGTCATTCTTTAATTAAATAAAAGAATAATTTTTTTTTGTCAAAATAAATAGATATTCAAGTTCTTTTTGTCTTTAAAAAAACTAAATGTGGAATAAATTTAATATTTTCTTAAAAATTTGATTAATACTAAAATTTTTATTATAATTACATTACATACTAGAAGAGATGGAAGCAGCCCCAATTAGTGGCAATTATAAAATACATTTAATCATGTCAATTAAAAAAATAATTTAAAAAATCATGAACTTATTATACCAAAATTTAAATAATTAAAAAATAATGTATTTTATATAGTTTTCTTATTTATAATATATGTAGCGTATAAATAATTAAAAAAATAAAAGATTTTAAAATTTTAAAATATACACTTTTGAAAAAAAATATTGATATTTTTTTATTAGATAAAGTCAACTAAATTTATTTATTAAAAAAAATTTAAATTAAAATTTTTAAAATCTATATCCAAAAATAAACATTTAAATTAAAATTTCAATTTTAATGTGCTTAAAACTTAAATTTTAAATACATACACTTTTACACTATGTGTCATTTATATAACGAGAAAATTTAAAAATTTTGAATTTGACATATTTTCAATTGTTGAATTTGCTAAATGGTTAGAATTATTTTTTTTTTCTCTCATTCAATTTTTCCATATTTTTTTAATACTTAAAAGGATAAAAGATATTAAATTTTAAAAAATATATTTATATTTTTTATTAGACAAAGTCAACTAAATTTATTTATTTAAAAAAATATATTTAAATTTTAAAATTTTTAAATCTATATGAAAAGTAAACGTTTAAATTAAAATTTCAATTTTACTATGCTTAAAAATTAAATGAATCTTTTTTTAATACTTTTTATTTTAAATGAATATTTTAAAAAATATGATATTATTTGTAATAAATAATAAAATTTTATACTTTAATCTCTTCTGATTAATGATTTTTATTTTTATATACTATTTTTACATTTTTTTATAAAAGTTTGTTTTATAAATTTAAATTGAGTTATTTACATGCCAAATTATATTTTTGTGCCTTTCGGTACAGACAATTACTAGTCTAACAGTAGGTGTTGAGGATAGTTCTGATTTGCTCTCAGTTTAGCAGTGATAGGATTTGAGATTGCCAATTTCTAATGAGGTCAGATTGCTTGCAGAGTGGCTTTTGTACTCAAATCCAAGCTTAAGGATGACATACTACTCTCTATGTAATTATATCAACTGTTGATGAATCTGGCCAACAGCCAGCAATTCCATATATCTCTCGGGGGTAGGGTGATTCAAATCACAAGGTGGACCACTATCTTTAAGTAAAATTAGAACACTCTAACTTGTTCCTTTCTACCTTACTCCCTCGTTGTTATGACAGGCTGAGAGCAGTGCCCACTCTTGGGGGAGCTGGACGGTCATTATGCTCTTTGAGACTGTTTTTATTCTTTTATCGTTAAAACTAAGACAGCTGCAAAATACTGCTAGGAATTTAGACTCTAGGCGTACCTAAGCACTCATGCCTGCAGTCACATTGATATAGAAAGAGAATCGAGGGGTCTGCAATGCAAAATCTGTGCATAAATAATTAAAAACAATTAACGATTAATCAAAATAATACAAGTTAAATATGTACTAACTTTTAAATTAAATAATAGAGTAAAACATGATTAAACTAAATCAAAACTTAATCAGAATAATCTCTAAACGATTACACATCTAGTAAAAAAAAAAATTACAATAAATCACTCTGTGCCACAACAAAGCCTCTTAACTATATGGTGTGGTTGGTGTAGGTACAAAGGTACATCATCAGTTATGGCTGTTGCTACCTCATCCACACGTGGCTCCCCAGCTAGTGTAGTCTCAAGACATGCCTCTTCCGCTACTCCGGTTGGTGTGTCCTCCACACGTGCCTCTCTCGTCGGTGGCTAATGTACACGTGGCTTTGCTCCTATTGTGAAAACCTTATGCGTAGGCAATACCATAGGAATGTGCTGGTCTGCTCCTTCTGTCGATGAGGACATCGTGTGAAAGCTTTAGCTGGTGCTTGGGGAGCTGTCATCGTCTACTGTGTATCAAATGCAGCTGTAAGTGATTCGAATGCTAGGGATGTAAGGAATGGCTTTATGTGCAGAATTTTTGACCAAAAGTAATACATATCTGCTGACAATGAAGCGCATGTCTCTGTAGCCAGTGGTGGAGTTTGTAGCCCGATACTGGAATCTGGAACATGTACGTGTGGCTCACTATTCTGCTGCTCGGTACTCGGTGCTGACGATGGTATGTGCGTCTCATGTATGCGGCTTGTGACGGATGCGGGGGGTTATGGAACTGGTCAGCACGTTTGAGTCGAGCGTTGATGGCGGGGGTAGCTCATCTCAGGGTAGGGGCTATATTCCGTCGGATGCCATTATTCTCGTCTACCAATAGGGCGTAATCTGCTGGGATGCGATGGTCCAACCTGAGAAGATGAGCCTACCTGACTAGTAAACGTGGAGGCCCACAATCTCTCCTCATAATCGATCCCCATTATCACCGGTCCTATCTACTGAATAATCCACTGTAGCACCTTAAGGTAACCACACTAATCCGCACGATCAACGGCTGCAACTGCGAGTTGGTGCATGCTCACTATAGTATTAAGCTACATCATACAAAGAATTAATGAAGATAAATGCACAACCAATAAATAAAACAGATGTTATTCAAATATGCATAACTAAAACACTATACCAGGATCAAAATATCAACTGCCACTGGTTAAGACCCAATAGGTGGAACATATAATGGTGGAGTGATGTGACTCCGGGTGATCTAACGATACCAGTTCATGTATGGGTCGTCGTATGGGAAAAGCACAGTGAAAGCCTAACCTTGGATGAACGACTCCCGTCGTCTGCCCCACTCTTCGACGTACCACTGATGGTACTATAACCAGTTTATCTCCCTCTCTGCCATACCTCATTAACTCATGTAGATGGGCATCCGTGTCGAACTCTGGTGGGATCACCTTATGGAGGCTGAACTACCTCATAATGTGTCCCAAAAAGTGGTACTCAACAATCTCGAAACATACAAGTGGAAATGTCAAGTGCCACACTACCACTCCGGCACGACAATAGTCAGGGAGAGTGCTCAAAAGTGACTCCGGGTATGGACACCAGGTCATCTAGTCCTCCTGCATAGATGTCAGTTGCTCTCGCAAAACTCACCGTCAGGTCTCCCTTCCATCGGCATCCTCATAGATCAACTGGAATACCAAATTCCTTTGGTGTAGGATGAGGTGAGGGAAGCGATCGTCTAAGTGCAAAATTAAATTAGCTTAAATTTTAGCATAAATTGAATTTAAATTGGCTAAGTATAAAATTAAATTGACTTAAATATTAGTATAAAATGAATTTAAATCAATTAAGCATAAAAGTACATAATTTAAAAAAAGTTCTTTAAATAAATTTAGAAAAAATTAAATTTTCAACGAAATAAATAATACAGCTTCAAATTGTCTAAAAATAATTAAATAGAGTTGGTTTTACAATTTAATATTTTATTTAATGGGTAATAACGTTTGGGACATCACAAGGGCAAAAGAGTCATTGAAGTATTTTTTCTATCATTCACCCCTCTTATTTATAAAATATCCAAACCAAGTCAAAAGTTATCCCCCTCCATAAACATCACATCAATGTGAGCCAACCACCTAAAAATAATACCCCCTCTTATCTTATATTCCTTCTAAAACTTATCCTTCTGAAATTTTAACACCATCCAATCGGATTCTCAAGTCCGAGCTTGTGCAGCTATTAAAGATTTATAAATTTATTTTCAGTAGCCTTCAAGATTAAAAACAGAAAAATTTACATACAGATGAAAAAAAAAAATTAACTGTTTTCACATAAATTAGCAATACCATGCCTACAAATTAGGGAAAAAAAAAATGACGGTGACCGAGCTTATTTTAGTGTTCTAACTCAGAAGTTCGACATGCACACAAATCTGGGAAATACCCCACTCAACCACCTAAAGAATGGGAGTACTCTATTTATTTATTTATTTTTGGTTGGTGAGTACTGTAGATTTGATCTAATAATAACTGGTAATATCATTCAGAGGAATTTAAGCTAATAATTGTTCACTATTCTCAAACTTTTGATGATCTCATAAAAAAGAAAGCAAAACTAAGCCTCGGAAGTAAAACTCGCATTCAATAATATAGGAACAAAGCTTTCAAGTGTTCAACCATATTTCCTAGTTCCCGTCCCACAAACTCGAGACTCCCAGCTAGGCGCGATCTGGAGATGAAAAATGTACGTAATTTTATTCCAATACCTGAAATCCTATTTTCTGAGTATCGGACCTACTCAATCACACTTCAAGCATTCAGAAGAATAATCTACCAAAGAAGAGAAATTAAACTAATATCAACCTGAACAAACCAAGTGAAGACGGAAATGCGTTTCCTTGAGAAGATTCCGATAGACGTGAAAGGAAGTCAAACGTTCTATGATACTGACCGATTTCCAGTCATGTATGTACATGATCTGTTAGTGTTTCTTCTAACAAATGTTGTCATAAACATGTTAAGCCAAACGTTGGAATGGTAACCAATCATCAGCAATCTCTCTCTCTCTCTCTCTCTCTCTCTCTCTGTGAAGCTCAATGTGTTCCAAAATAAGTAAGACCCCGACCAGAAGAATTATGGGGCTTCTTTGCCGACCAGTTGAGTTCCACTTTTGGAAAGCAGCAAGTTTTTCATTTCTCTATAACCTCTTAGTTCCTCCAGGGCATCCAATGCCTTTCGAGGTATGAAGAACCCAGAAGCTGCACATTCTCCCACAAGTTCGGTCTTTGAGGAATGAGATGAGTAACAACTAGAATCTTGGCGCAGTGGAGGGGCCGTCCTCAACATGTGAACAAGGGCACCGACAGCAGCTTCGTGTGATTTTCTAGCCATTGAGGATGTATGTGAACTATACTCTGAACCTTTTCTCCCTTCAAGATTCTGACTGTAGGAGAGGAAAGACAAAATGTAAGCCGTAAGTTGCAAGACACTACAATAAATAAATAAACATAAAGAGAGAGGAAACTTGAAAAAGCTCATTATCAATATGGAAAGCAAGGTAATCTCTAACAGATACTTTTTTGAAAAAAAATAATAATAATAAATGAAAAATATAAAGATTGCTGATATTCATTTCAAATGTAGTCTACATGCACCTTCAAGTTCAAATGAGCTTCGAGCTCGCCATTCGAAACATTAATAATCTGTTGTATTAATTTAAAGAAAAAAAGGCAAACAATATCAAAACATATTTTGATCATTATCATTCAAGAAAAGTGCTCCTGAAAAATTTGGGGAAACATTGATCTCTGCTTAGTAAACAACAGTCCCAGCAGTATTATTTGTGAGATTGCAACTCCATTACGATCCAAGTTGCAGCCACCACAAGGTGAGGATTGACATCCAACCAACACGTCTTGAGATTGTTAGGGAATTGGCTGCAGCGTAGTAGCAATAATAGGCACAAGGCAAAGGACCATAGCAAGTACTGTGATAACCAAGACCAGCGGTGTCCACGGCTCTACATATCCAGTTGTGTGCAAGACCAGAGTCGTTGGAATGAAAATGTTTTCATTTACTGCACAATATGGACTTGGTGGAGAGCCACACACCCACACCCCCACCCCCGCAAAACACACACACACACACACAAAAAAAAGAATAAATGAATAAATTCATTTCACTTGGTCAACAAACATTTTTCAGCAAGTTTTTGATCATGAAGAGCAAGAATCCGACGAAGTCCTGCAGTGAATGGGCTGCCTTAGCTTACCCCCATTTTCCATGAATACACATTTGGTATAAGATTCAGTCACGTATGGATCGAAAACAAGATCATATTGTTTGTCAATACAAATTACACATCTAGGCTCAGTACCTTCTTTCTTTTTTTTATTTTTTTGGTTCTATATATATGTATTTTTTTTTTTTGGTGTTTTGGGGGGGGGGGGGGGTTGGTTATATTGGAAGATAATGCTTGGGAGCAGGCAAGTCAAACCCAATAACAAAGTCGAAGGTTGGGAAATCTTTCTCCTAGCTATCTCAATACCTTACAATTATTGGAAATGTATTGCAAGGTCTATGAGAAAACTCAGGCCCAACAGGAAAACCTCTCTGTTACATGTATATTCTCCCATAGAAAATCAAATTTAATTAATGGCAAAATCTAGGGAGCAGCACTAAAAACCAAACACACTAATAATCCTGAATAACAGATTAGGTGTTGGCTGATAAGCTGTGAAGTTGTTCACAGAGGAAACCAAAGCCAAATTCAAAGTACTTGGACCGATGGCGGGAAAAACAATTGGTTGTTGCAAGCAGCAGGAGTAAAACTTAGTTACCATGCAATGTGCTGAAGATAGTAGAGAGAGTTGGAGAGAAAATAGGAGATTATTTCTATTGCACGTTTTGCTTTCTGTTCTTTATTTCTGAGCCTAGCAGGACCCTTTATTTTCTGCACATCTAGAACGTGGTTGTTAGGCATTTGCCTACATAATTCACTTTTGAGTTTTAATAGAAACAAGATTGAAAATCCGACAGTTGTGGTTCCATTCTCACCCTAAGAGAGTGCGTAATTTTTGTCTATTAAATTCAGTTTCTGATTGGGAATCATTGGTATCAGAGCTATGTTAATGGCAACCAACAAAGAAAGAATTGAGATGTTGGAGAATTGAGATGTTGGAGGCTGGACCCGGAGGAGTGCAGGATGGTTACATCAAATGGAAGTGTGCATGTCTGATAAACTGCACCGCTTGGAGGAAACCATCAACAGGCTGTCCGAAGCTTTGATTTCAAACAAAAGATCCTCAAGTCACAACAATCTAGACCGTGAAAGGCACACTCGCTCCAACAGAGATGACTGCGATGCTGAGTGACCAAACTTCTCATCCAAATTGGCTAAGCTCGAGTTCCCTTGGTTCTCTGGGGACGACCCAATAGAGTGGTTCAACTGAGTGGACCAGTTCTTCGAATACCAGGGCACCACTGATGCTCAAAAAGTGCCATTAGCCTCTTTCCATTTGAAGGGGAAACTAACAAGTGGTGGCAATGGATCCACAGTGTGTACCGAGAAGAAGGACAGGCTATGACTTGGAAGGTTTTTGACGATGAACTCTGGGCTTGCTTTGAGCCTTCAGAATGTGAGGACTTCGATGAAGCTGACTCACGGGTCAGACAAGAGAGGACTCTACGAAACTACCAATGAAAGTTTGAAAAACTTGGCAATTGAGTTCGGGGATGGACTCAGAAGGCATTGGTGGGAACATTTATGGGAGGTTTAAAGCCAAGATTGCAAATGGGACTTATATGTTCAAACCTCGAACTCTGAAAGAAGCTATCAGTCTTGCTCGAATGAAGGACGACCAACTCACATGACAAAGGAGGATTATCCGATCACCACCATCTTCACGAGCACCAACAACTCTCCCACCTATAACTCGTACAACATTAGCCAATGCACCAATTAAACAGTTGTCTTGGGAGGAAATGCAGAAATGAAGGGCTCAAGGATTGTGCTTCAATTGCAATGAGCGGTTCACACAAGGTCACAGATCCCAAGGACCACAACTATTGCTTTTAGAGGGGCACAATTGCACTGACAACATTACATGTGAGGTCACAGAACAACAAATAGTCAGTAGTGGCGGCTCCAGAAATTGTAAGTGATGGAATCATATAAAAATTTAAATAGCAATTATAAAATTTTAAAAGGACAGTCCGGTGCACGAATCTCCCACCTATGTGGGGTCCGGGAAAGGGTCGGACCACATTGAACCTATTAGACGCAGTCTTATCCTGCATTGCAGGAAGCTGTTTCCACAACTCGCACCCGTGACCACAAGTTCACACGGCGGCAACTCTACCGTTGCACCAAGACTCCCCTTCACCAAAATTTTTTAAATATAACGAAAAAAAAATTTGGAAATTTTTTATCGACCCCATCACCATCCACGTGGCGCCGCCCCTGATAGTTGGTGATGATTGAGATGTACTATCGGAGCCAAAGATCACACTACACGCATTAATTGGATGGATCTCCCCGAGAACCATGCAAGTAGCAGCCAAGGTTGGCTTGTGCAATGTTTTGGTACTAATTGACAGTGGATCAACCAACAAATTCGTCAGTGAATGAGTGGCAAGCCTTTTTCGACTTCCAGCAATGCCAATGAAATCTTTCAACGTCTAAGTAGCCAATGGCAAGCGACTATGGTGTCAAGGGAGGTTCAAAAAGGTATGGATAAATTTACAAGGCACTAAATTTTCACTCACCTCTTCCTTTAGCGGATCTGGACATTGTTTTAGGAATCCAATGGCTGGAGATACTGAGTTTCGTGGTTTGCAATTAGAAGCAATTAACAATGGAATTCAACTGGGAGAATCAAGCTCAAAAATTACAAGGAATTGATGTTCAAGCCATTCAAACTGTTTCACCCAAAGCAATTACAAAGGAGTTCCGTCAAAAGCACGCGGTATTCGTAGTGAGCCTCCAACCCACAAAAACAGAGCATTAAGACACCTTATCGCCAGACATGTAGGAAATTTTGAACAAGTATTCGAACATATTTCAAGAGCCCTGGAGCCTACCTCTAGTTCGAGAAATTGACCACTGCATTCCCCTCAAAGACGGAGCAGAACCCATCAATGTCCGCCCATATAGATACACTTACTTTTAGAAGAAATTAAGAAGCAAGTCCAAGAGATGCTGGACTCCGGCCTCATCCGTCCTAGCACCAGCCCTTTCTCCTCTCCAGTACTACCAGTTAAAAAAAAAAAAAAAAGACGGTAATTGGCGCTTCTGCACAGATTATCGAGCCCTCAATGCAGCCACCATCAAAGACCGATTTCTCATTCCAACTATTGATGACATGCTTGATAAATTGTACGAAGCCTCTTTTTTCACCAAGTTGGATCTACGAGCTGGGTATCACCAAGTACAAGTACATTTTACAGAAATTCCTAAAACAGCTTTTCTCACCCACAATGGCCACTACGAATATCTGATAATGTCTTTCGGCCTATGTAATGCACCTTCAACTTTTCAAGCCATCATTACTCCATCTTTCGTCCATACCTCTGTAAGTTCATATTAGCCTTTTTTTTTTAATGACATACTAATATATAGCCCCACCAGGGAGTAGCACTTAATAAATGTTAAACAAACACTAAAGATTTTAAGGCAGCAACAATTTTTTGCCTAAATTAGCAAATGTACTTTTGGTCAACAAGAGTTGGAGTATTTGGGGCATACAGTCACACCACAAGAGAGGAAAGGTTGATAACAACAAGATTGCAGCCATGGTGGCATGGCCACAACCTACTAACCTACTAACGTTTCTGAATTGTGTGGTTTTTTAGGCTTGACAGGGTCTTATAGAAAATTCGTGTAGAACTATGGCCTCATAGCTCGACCTATTACCAACCTCCTCAAAGAGCAAAATTTTGAATGGCATGATGAAGCAAAGGCAGCCTTCAAAACCTTGAAACGAGCCATGATGACCACGCCCACATTATCAATGCTCAACTTCGCCAAATCCTTCACCATTGAAACAAATGCATCAGGCGACAGAATTGGAGCAGTTCTGACGCAGCAGGGCAAGCCCATTGCATTCATGAGCCATGCCCTTGGGGTTTCAAAACAATCTCGGTCTACAAACGCTAAGGAGATGCTTGCAATTGTGGAGGCAATACAATTATGGCACCCTTACTTACTTGGGAGGAAGTTCTATATTCAAACTGATCAGCAGAGCTTGAAATACTTCTTAGAGCAGCGAGTGATCACTCTCGAGCAACAAAAATGGGTGGCCAAGCTGATGAGTTACGACTACGAAAATTATTTACTGCCCGGGCCGTGACAACTCAACAACTGATGCTTTGTTGCGCAAACCAAATAGCCAAGTATTGCATCACATTTTCCTTCTTGAAGTAACCTTGTGGGAAGAAATTAAGCAAGCTGTTGTGGAGGATTCATACATTCAAACCATGGGAGGCACTGCATTGGACCAACCAGGAGGTCCTTATGCATGGTGAGACGGGCTATTGCTATTTAAAGGCAGGGTAGTAGTCCCAACAAATCCAAGCATACGGGCCAAATTACTCCATGAAGTACATGACACAAAGATAGGTGGTCGTGCGGGAGTTCTTCGGACATTCAAAAAATTGGCCCGGCCATTCTATTGGCCTCACATGTACAACTCAATCAAAGAGTATGTCAAGCAGTGTGCCATTTAAAGAGTATGTCAAGCAGTGTGCCATTTCCCAACGAATCAAGTCCAAAACAATGGCGCCAGCTGAGTTTTTGCAACCTTCACCCATTCCATGCGAAGTTTGGGACAACATCACTCTTGACTTCATTGAAGGACTCCCAATTTCACTGAGCAAGGATACGATTTTGGTGGTCGTCGGTAGACTAAGTAAGTTTGCCCACTTCATCCCTTTAGCTCACCCTTTTACTACTAAAACAGTGGTTGAGAAATGTTTTTAATGGAGTAATCAAATTGCATGGGTTGCCCAAATCCATTATCAGCGATCGAGACGCAATTTTTATCAGCAAATTCTGGCAAGAATTCTTCTCCATATCTAGGACCAACCTACAACTCAGCTCTGCATACCATACACAAACGGTCGGCCAAATAGAGGTAGTCAACCACTATTTGGAACAATACCTCCATTACTTTGCTCATCAGTGACCGCGCAAATAGACGACCTACCTCCCATGGGCGGAGTATTGGTACAACACAACATATCAAGCCTCCACCGGGATGACGCCCTTCCAGGAGCTGTATGGCCACCTTCCACCACCCATTCCCGCCTATAAATATGGGTAGTCATTGGTACATAAAGTTGATCAGAGTCTGCTCACTAGAGACGAGCTTCTAAAACTCCTAAAGATGAATTTAGAGGTGCCAATCAATCGCATGAAACAAACAGCAGACTCAGAGTGACGAGATGCTTCCTTTGACATAGGTGATATGGTGTTCCTCAAGCTACACCCTTACAGACAGTAATCCGCTTTCAAATGCACTCATCCAAAACTCGCAGCTCATACTATGGACCATACACCATTCTGCAGAAAATTGGAGCCGTCACTTAAAAATTACAATTGCCGGCTGAAGCACGAATCCAACCAATTTTTCATGTCTTGTTGCTCAAGCACTTCATCGGGGAAAATACAGAACCGTTCAAGGAGTTACCTACAATAACGGATGATGGCATTGGTCTTTTTCGAACCAGAGTGTGTTCTAGACACACGCTGCATAAAACAGGGTACTGGGTTTGTGGAGGAGAGTCTGGTGCAATGGAAACATTTGCCAGCAGAAGAAGCCACATGGGAAACAACTAAAATGTTGCTCGAACAATTTCCTGACATGGCTCTCGAGGACAAATTCAAAGTACGACTGCTGGTGGGAAAAACAATTGGCCATTGCAAGCAGCAGGAGTCAAACTTAGTTACTATGCAACATGCTGAAGATAGTGGAGAGAGTTGGAGAGAATATAGGAGATTATTTCCAATGCACGTTTTGCTTTCTGTTCTTTATTTCTTAGCCAAGTAGGACCCTTTATTTTCTGCACATCTAGAACGTGGTTGTTAGGCATTTGCCTATAAAATTCACTTTTGATTTTTAATAGAAACAAGATTGAAAATCCAACAGTTGTGCTTCCTTCTCACCCTAGCAGAATACATGATTTTTGTCTGTTAAATTCAGTTTCTGATTGGGACCTAATCATTGGCCATGCTTCAAAAGAACATGTTGAGTGGTATAATCGCTACATTATGGCATGCTAAGACGTAGTACAATGCCACTACTAGAAAAGGTAGTTGGGATGCTTTCGAGAGCAAGTAAAAAATAGTGCCAAGGAAAATAAAATCTATAAATCAATAATGACTTTCAAAAGCAACATAAAATTCATCAAAAAGGAATGAGAGATCATGCTTGATAACAGTAATGGATAGTTAAGGCAAATCCAACTATCTATAGTCAACAAAAGCTTACAACATTAAAATAATTTTTGAATGCAACCATGAATCTACAGATGAATCTCTAAAACATGTTCAAACAAGAGTTATCAAGATCCCTTACCCTCATAGGAACCACGAGCCAGATCATGCGACCATAATCACGATTCAATTGCAGTCTAAATCATGAAAAATGGAGGCCCCAACAGAAAATCTAATCTATAGAGAAATGCAAGGGAAAGAGTCATGAAATTATGATATGAACTACGAGAATTATGCTTAGTTTACCTTTTACTTAAATTATTATAATTGTTTCTTCTAATTACTATTCAAATTGTTTCAAACTATATATTTTTTTTTAATAATTATATATAGTTAGTTTGTCTCAAACTATATATGTTTATATGTGGATATGTATGAATGACCCATCCTTAAACGAATTGCGACCCATAACGCTCCAACTAAGCCTAACCCCTCCATACCCCCATATTGAAGAAAATACCAAACCATGTCCTAAGTAACTATGGTTCAAACACAACTATGTCCTAGAGTGACTTTGATAATGAATGTTTTTTAAGAGCTCCCCTTCCACGTACAACAAGTTATTTTGGTTAAACTTATTAAAAAATAAAGTTGTTGTCCCCTCCAAGGGAGCGGTGGATGGGATGATTTTGATGAAGTTTCTTTACAAAAAGTAAGTAGAATCTATTGTTACTACAAGATACAGAAAAGTTGAATGTGATCGTGTTCACAAGTCTAGTCATTTTTCTTGATATCGTGAAATTAATTAATTAAACAAGTGAAGATACATTTTTAATATATAGGCAACCACAGATGCGTCGGCACTCAAATGGTTTTTATATACACAGATCGCAGGATAATTTCATGGTTACCATTTCAGGTCGTGATCAGTTTTGTGGTCCCAATTTTAAGGTCCTAACAAAATACTTCTTCAGCGTGATGAATTTAGAAAAATGGTTAGCTACCCATCAAAACATAATTTAGACCAAAAAAGGGTAGAATAGCTAGCTCCCAAGAGCTACAAGTTTTACCACATTAGAACAGTGGATTGCTTTTGCCTCCTTCTCCCGGAATAATTGCCAATGATTCTTATCACAATTCTCTAGAATATTTAATATTAAAATTCAAATACTGTGTAGAACCTATCAGCAGAAGTTAATCGATGAAACTTGAGTAATTATAAAAAAACTAGAGAGCTTTGCGGGAGTTTCCTTTTCTTCCTTTCAATTTTATTATGTCTTTTAGAAAAACAAATTTCAGGCACTATAAACTAGATCAGCAATTCGCGTTCCCACTCCCAAGAAAGCTTTGAGCTTGCCCACATAAGTTCCCATAAGACTTTTTAGTATTTTCTGTTCTTTCTTTTCCCATCATCTTTTCTCCCTGTTTTCATTATTTTCCTTCATTTTCTTTTTCAGTAATCTATCGTTGTACTTAAGGAATGAAGAAATGAGACACAAACCACTGGCTTCTACATGCCAATTATGCAAACGGAATGATAGCCTGGATTTTGTTAAATTTGCTAGTCCCCTTACAATTTGACCAGTCTAGCTCCTTCACCTTGATCACATGCATCACGTGTACAACTAAAGCTTTCCCAGCAGTAAAAGGGGGTTTAATCAATGAATAGAAGAAAATATGGTTAAGCACTGCTGAGTTTCACCAATTATCTTTCAATTCTTTCTGCCTTTAAGATAAGCAAACTAATATATGAACTCCCCAGAAACAAAGTTTATTTTCCCCATAAATACTTTTTCATAGCCTAGTTTATCAAAGTTGTAAATAAAGGGTGAAATATGCCTAAGATAACATTAAAATAAAGCAGTTCAAACCAAGGACAAAAACAAATACATGAGTTGTAAAATAATGTGCAAGATAACATTAGAATTTTGACAAAAAATTTCCTATCCACATTACAAAGCAAGAAATAGAGGTAAAACAACAGTACCTGGCAGGGGAATCTGATGTATCAACATCATCGACGATAAAAGGGCATGAGAAGTCACAATCATCCAAATCATCTTGGAAAGATAATCTACTAGAGCTTCTTGAGAATCCAATTCGTGGTGAGCCACTAGAAGATAGCACGCCTGAGAAACGACCCGAATCATCTTTGTTATCTCTCAAGACCTGCAAAATATATACCTATGGACCTCAGCAGAAGGCATAAATTATGGCGTAATACTATAGAAATCAAGTGTGTAGAAAAAACTATTAACTGGATCAGAATGCAGGAACTACCTTCTGGCCAGAAAACGGAGTTGCAATCCCGGAATTCAACTCCCCAGCTCTCAACGAATCTGATTTCCGTGGCAACCTGATTCCAGATAAGGAATCCTGTGATGAAGGATCTAACTTCGTGCTTCTAGGAGATAAAGGAGGGAGGTACTGCCTGTTTGGATCAGACAAATTGGGAGAAAGGTATCTATGACTTCTGCTCATCATTGGGTGTGGGATACTCACAGGGGCAGTCTCTGAACGCTGGTGGCTTGGCATAGAATTACCACTGGATAGGTATGTTGGAGGAGACGGAGACGGAGATGGTGAGAATGGAGGTGAAAGCTGGTATTCATCAGAACTGGTGGTCCTGCGATGAGTTGGCAACCTATAATTTTGAATCCTATGACCATGTATATCTGTAGGTGGGGATGGAGAATCATATGGCACAGTGGCTGTGCGATGCACCATTGGAGATCCACTGAGGGGTTGCATAGAAGGAGATGTCCTATCGAGGCCACCTGTCCAGCTGTGTGGACGATGAAATGGTGTTGAAGGAGGTGATCGCACCCCTCTCAATGAAGAGGATGCAGCACCAACACTCTTCTGTGAAGAGGGAAAAGCCCTAAATGGGTCGGTGGCAGGGCTACCAACATAATCCGTGATAATCTGTGGTGGAAATGAGGTAGAAGTATCAAGGTTGAAAGCGGACAGATTCTCGCGATAAGTCACAGATATTGATAGGCGACCTTGTGGGGCATCTATGGGGGGGAAATTGTATTGCTTCAAAACTTCCTCCTCTTCCCTAGAAAACGGAGCACAAAATGCAGAAACCTTGTAGTTTATTTCAAAATCAGAAGCCTGGCTCGATGAACATAGCTTCCGAAAGGCCCGATATGCCGGAAGGAGCCTCATCATTGAATAAAGGGAACGCAAAAGTATGATTGATTTCTTGTATGTTTTCTTATAAGAGGCTGAAGATTCACCAGCTTGAGGAATCATTGTCCTGTTATATTCGTATTGAACAATCCACCTTTCTATCACTGTCTCAACATCCTTCCCAAATCCCAAAGTAGTGGATGGAGTGTCCTCGGATGAAGAACCTGGAAATTCTTGAACAAGTAATATGTCGATTATCATTGGTTCCATCAAATTTCTATGCCAGAAGTTTAAATTATCTAAAACAGCAGGACGATCCCCAAGCACCAAGCTGAACCATTTGTCGCTCTTCTTCACCGTGGTACCCCGCAACAGGTCACCACTGCGGTCATTTGGACGAATTGAAGGAACCCTAGAGTCCAATATAACATGCAAGCTTTTCAAAAGAAACTGCGACACTATTTGTTCATTTTTTCCATGTTCAACGTGAACATTACCCGGCAAATCCATGTTTCACTGCACACAGAATCACAGATATTACACAAACTTCCAATCCACCATCTTGCAATGCACTTCCAACCCACTATTCTAGGCCATGGATCGTGCAGGCTAACATCACAAACTCCATAAATCTCCCTCAAAAAGGTGAAATTTCAACAATATTCACGGCTGTATATACATAAATCATCAACCAACAAAAGCTCCCATATGTAGAAAAACCTGAAATGAATTCAGTTATAACTTCAGATATTCCCCAACAGAGCTATTCTTGTGCACGCAAGAGCCTTATCCTACATGATGATATAAATACACATCGATACGCCGATATTGAAACAAATAAGTATCTGTATAAAAACAAAAAAGTAAAATAAAATAATAATAACAATTGAAGAACACTAACAGGTTAATAAGGTGAACAGATCAAGCTGATTGAGCTCAGATGAATGACGATACAGATACGACGATGGCAACCAATCCAAACTAATAACACATACCGTACAGGTAATTGAAATTTGAGACGATTCGATTATCGCAACTTGTTAAAAGTAAAACGATCGCACAAGAAATGAAATGATCGGATAATTAACTACTCAATGAGCCGAAAGAGGGAAAACTTACAGATGGAAGAGATGTGGAGAAGAAGAGAGAGAGACGCAAACACGAGAATGATTGCGTAGAGCAGAGAGACTGTTAAGGGGGACAACTTTTAATTGTAATTAAATTCGCTGATTCGCTAATGGGTAATTGATACGAAATTATATATATTTGATAGATTTGTTTTATTCCAGGCGGGCACGATTTGACTTCCATTGATTATATTTGTACCTTTTTACTTTTATTTTTTTGATCTTTTGTAATTGATTATGATTTAGGCCCGGTTTGACCAATAAAAAAAAAAAAAACTAAAAACTACAAAATAAGTTGCGTTTGGATTATAAAAAAAATAAAAAGTGTAATTTTTTTGGAATTTGAAATGTAAAAATTGTTTTGAAATGATGGTTAATTATTTGTGATAGATTTGATATGAAATTTTTAAAAATTCTATTAAATGACACGTGACAAAACTTTAATCCAGAATCTTAAAAATTTTTAAAATTTTGTGAAACTTTATGGTACAAATGTCAGTATAATTTTTTTGAAAAATCTGACAAACCCGTTGGAACAAGCTATTTTGGCCCGTTCCAAAGGATTTTGAAAAATTTTTAAAAGAAATTGGAATTTTTTTAAGTTTGAAAAAGATGAAACTTTTGAAGTTCTTTGAACTTTTTTGAATTTTGTTGGGACTCCAAACGAGGCCTTAATTAAATTTTATCACATCTCACTTTTACATCAAATTTTTATATTTTTATTGTATTTTTTGGTTAATTTTTTTCAACCAAACACCCCTTAGATGAAAATTCCTGAAATAACTTGAGTTTTAGAGTAAAATTTAAAAAAGAAAAAGAAAAAATAAACAAGTCTTAAAGTTGCTCTGTTTAAATTTCCATCGTCATAATTTTAATTAGAGGATGTTTGGAGGAAAAAAATTAACAAAAAGTATAATAAAAGTATAAAGATTTGACATAAATGTGATAGGTGACAAAATTTAATTGGAAGAAAGTATAACTTTTTGTAATTTTTGATAATTTTTAATTGTTTTTGTACAGTCAAACAGGGCCTTAATATCAACAAAAAAAAAATGCAAATTTGAAAATGGTAGCATTATTTACTTTAAACAAAACAAAAATAAATCTTTTATTGAAAAATATTTTATGTAAATTTTTGAATAATACACTCATAAGCCTTGATAGGATAGTAATCCGAGCAAGTTTAATTAAATTTTTTTTCAACACGTAAAGTAACCTAAATGAGTTTAATTAAATTTTATTTTAACTCGTAATAAATATCTTTTTCATCTCCGTAATAAGATAAACTCCCAAATTTATATTTAGAAGTGAAAATTTTAGACCCAATTTGTTAGATTAATGCAAATTGATCATGCGTTCTTGTAAAATACACACACATGTATATATGTTTTTGGGTCTGCTCAAAATATTGGGTTGTTTAAGATAAAATAAAAAAATATAAAACTTTACAAATCTAAACACAAATTAAGAAAACTGTAAAATTTAAATTTTTTACTCACTGTACAAATTTCGAGACACTAAATTTTACAAATTTATACAACTTTAAACACACAATATATATTTTTTATATATTTAGATATTTTATATATTATTTTATTCATATTTTTTAATAAAATTACGTATAGGTATCATAATTAAAAAAATATTTATTTTAATACTAAACTACTTACTTTTATAATTTCAAAAATTAATTTTTAGAGATAATTATACTTTATCTCATTTTTAAGTTGGACAAAAAAAAAAAATGACCCACTCTAGTTAAAAATCAACATAATTCATTTGTGATTTAAATTAAATTGTAAAATTATTTGAATCTGTTAAATTCACATAAGAAAATTTTGGTTAAGAGAATTTTTTTATTTTTTTTTTACAAAGATAGATAAATAAAAGTGCATATTTATTAATTTTTATATTAAATTAAAATATTATTTTATCTTTTAAAGAGACTTGATTTGCCTATATTTTATCTTAATAATATTTGTTGAGAACCACATATACGTAACCCAACTTTTAGTTTAGCAAGATGTACCCATTAAGACTTCAAAATTGAAAAATATAAATTAATAATATAAAAAAATAATGCTCATAATTATACGAATTATGTAAATAAAAGCATATTTATACGATTTTGTATATTAACTTTTTGTTGATGGTAAATAGATATCGCAATGCACATCTATCTACCTTAGACTCAACCCTCCAGTGTCTGCAGCTCAGTTTTCAACCAACTTAAATCGGTAATTTCTAATGGGCTTCTTGATTGGGCCGAATCAAGTGATGATTTAATATCTATTATACAAATCAGCTTAAATAATTTGACATCTATATATGAAATGAACGGTTGAGATTGGTTCTTTTTAAATGAACGACTGAGAGAGAAGGGTTGGGTGTGGGCGTGGGTCCCACGTGCCTTTAGGCACGTGCCACACCTAGTACACAAATAGAGAGACTCAAAAACACTCTAAAAAACTTTGAAAATTTTCAAGGGTTTTTTGGAGGCTGATCACTATTTATGAACTTTTACGGATTTAAGTCATACCAAAAAAATTTATTTATGAATGAGTCACACTTGAAGCAAAAAGACAAAAAAGAACAACGTGGGTTTTTTTTAATATATCTCAAAACTGTCCGTTTAATCCGAAAATCTTGTACGCGTATCTCATGACCTCCACGACTTCCCACATTCTTTCCAAAAGCGAGAAACCGATTCTAGAAACCTAATAAATACTACTCGAAAAACCGCGACTTTCCATCTTAATCGTTTATTCTTTCCAAAAGCGAGAAATTGATTCTGGAAACCTAATAAACACTGCTCCAAAAACCGCGACTTTCCATCTTAATCGTTCATTCTTTCCAAAATTGAGAAACTGATTCTGGAAACCTAATAAACACTACTCCAAAAACTGCGACTTTCTATCTTAATCATTCATTATTTCTAAAAGTAAGAAACCGATTCTGGAAACCTAATAAACACTGCTCCAAAAACCGCGACTTTCCATCTTAATCGTTGTTACGCATAATATTTACAGTACCGGATGCAATTCGAATAGTATTAGATGCAATTTTGACAGTACCACATGTAATTTCGACAGTACCAGATGCAATTTTGACAGTACCACATGTACAATTTTGACAGTACCACATATAATTCAGACAATACTACACATAATTTTGACAGTATCACGTGTAATTTCGACAGTCTGGAAACCTAATAAACACTAATCCAAAAACCGCGACTTTCCATCTTAATCCTCCTTATGCATAATAATGACGGTACCAGATACAATTCGGACAGAGCAGATGTAATTTTGACAGTAACACATGTAATTTCGATAGTACCAGATGTAATTTTGACAATATTACATGTAATTTTGACAGTACCACATGCAATTTTGACAGTATCACATATAATTCGGACAATACTACACATAATTTTGATAATACCATATGTAATTTCGACAGTACCAGATACAATTTTGACAATACCACAAGCAATTTTGACGGTATCACATACAATTCGAACAGTAGCACACATAATTTTGACAGTACCAGATGCAATTTCGACAGTATCACATGCAATTTAAACGTACTACATGTAATTTTGACAGCACCATATGCAATTCAGACAGTACCAGATGCAATTTTGATATTACCAGATGCAATTTTGACATTACCAGATGCAATTTTGACAGTATCACATATAATTTTGATAGTACCATATATAATTTGGGCAGTACCACATGCAATTTCGACAGTACCAAATGTAATTTTGACAGTACCACGTGTAATTTTGACAGTATCACATACAATTCGGACAGTACTACATGCAATTTCAACAGTACCACATTTTATTTTGACAGTACCATATGCAATTCTAAATCTTCACGACTAAAACTATTTTATTTTATCAATCTGCTACTGTAATTTTGACAATACCAGATACAATTCGATAGTACCACACATAATTTTGACAGTACCAGATACAATTTCGACAGTACCAAACATAATTTTGACAGTTCCAGATACAAAAAAAAAGTTATCCAGTGCAACATCTATGTACAGGTAATATTTGTTTTGGGCGACAACCAATGTGTCCAAATTTTAATTAATAGTCAAGATTCTATTCCCTTTTTATTAAAATTATGAAATTTTGATTTATATACCATAAATAGAACTCTGCCAATGTTTGATTGATGTCAGTGATGCTCATTTTAATTGTTTATATGCAGCTTTAAAGCTATGACAGTTTGGATCGATCCCTCCTAAACTTGGGATTCATCATCATCATCATCCTCCCCGTGAATGAATTTTTTTTTTTTTCCAGAAGATATTTTATTTTGTTTTTATCCATTTTTGGTTCACAAATAGATATGGAAAATCACATTCGTAATTGTATCTGTCTACTTCTTCTTATTCAATCGAAAGTATTTGGGCAGCAATTAATTCTGTATATTATTTTAGATATACTATGTATGTATAGGTGAGAGATGAGAGAGAGAATGAGATCAACGTGATTCTTATAAAATGATAACCGCAACTGTTAATCACATAATGCAAACTGAATCATAAAAACAAATGGTATTATTGGTATATTAGAAAATAATTTAAAACAGATTCGTGAGATCCACTCAAAAGTGTAACTTAATTACAAATCTTTCTACAAAATTATGACTTAAAAGCAATCATTTTTTTTGGTATGACTTAGACTCTTATAAGTCTATAAAGTGTAACTTGGACACAATTTTCTGAATTTTCAATATTTTTTAATTAAATTTCGTCACATGATATTTTTTTATCACTTCAATACTAAATTTTGTTTTGGGTTTTTATTTTTTTTTCCGAACTTTTTCTGAACTCTAAACCCCATCTTTAATAGCTCATTTAACCATGTTTCACCAGCCGTGGGCCATGCAACGACTTGATGTGGGGCCTTCATCGGATAGTTCAATTGGGCTCTTGAACATAATTGGGCCATACAGAATACGGGCCTTATTGTTTACTCTTGTAACCACTTTTGTTTTACAAAATTGTGTCATCTCGTGACATTGATTTCAACTTGGTTTAGAAAGTAAAAAAATTAATTTTTTTTATAATTAATTACTAAAAATTAATTATTTTAGTTTTTCAGAAGGAAAAAAAAAACTAACTTATTTAGTTTTTTTATTAATTTAACATTTTTACCTTTAAAGGTTCAAGATATGATTTTTTTTTTTTTAAATGTGATCATTTAAAAAAAATTAAAAAACTAATAGCTGATAATTAAATTACTAATTTTTTTGTTATAGACTCATTTATACTATTTTAATTTTTAAAAAATAAAAACATAAATATATTCAAAGTATTAAATTTCAGTCCAACAATACCCGTTTCCTTTTTATCGGCTCTTATCCAACAACTACACCTTCAAGGGTGAGATTACTTCAGTTGTCCCTTTCTCAGCACTTCAAGTGAAACACATTTGTTCCCCATTCAACTGTTGTACCATTTGCTTTACCAATACATCTATCGTTATTATCATGAATTTACCTTCAATCCTGGTCGTTCATTCCCTTTGGTCGCATGGTTGAAGCTGAGAAAGCTGATGGCTGAATCTCGACCGTCCACATTTTTTATTTGATTCTCCATCCGACAGTTGAGATAAGTCCAACTCTTTCAAAATTAGATGGGCCGCTGATACCCATTCTCAAAACCCGTGTTGGTTGGATGGATGGAAAATAGAAAGCAAGGAAGGAAGGAGAGGATAGGTAATAACCAATTTCCTTTGTTTGGTTGGAAGGAAAAGTAATGGGGAAGGAAAATAAGATGGAAAATGCATGAAATATGGGTAGTGGGTCTCACCTATTTTTATCCACCCAAACTTGAGAAGTAAAAGAGGAGGGAGAGAAGGGAATAAGAGAGAGAAAGGTGTGATAAAAAATTAAAAAAAGTGGGATTCACATTTTATAAAATAAATTTTAATTCAAAAAATAAATTATAACATATGTATAAATATATATTCCTTTTATTTCTTCTCATTTTTTTGCTCAAACAAATACATTTCCTTACTCCATTTTTCTTTTCTTCCTTTATTTCCACTTTTCCTTCCTTCCAAATCTCCTTTTCGCCAAACGGCTCTTAAATATAAAATTATCTTTTTAATATAAAAATTATCTTTTTCTTCATACTCCCTCATTTCTCCTCTCATGTTCACATCTGCTTTTGATTTACTTCCTCGTTTCATTTCCCTTTTCCTTTTGTATCTATCACCTTATTTAAATTTGATGAAAGTTCTGAAAATTGGTTTTGACTAATCAGATAGATTACCCTTATCAATATATATATTTTTTATTTTTTACAAAAAATGTTTCATTTAAGGTGGGTTTAATACTAGCTTTTAAACTGACAAACGAGATTAAAATAAAAAAAAAATCATTGTTTTAAAACAAATATTTAGAATTTTTGATAAATTTATAAAAAGAATTAGATTTTATTAGTCAACATTGTTTTTAGAGGATGTTTGGAGAAATTTAATATAAATTGGTAAAAGTTAAAATCTTGTCATTTATATAGTAAGTATAAAACTTAAAAATTTAACATTTGTAAAGATTTTTTATTATTATTATTATTATTATTATTATTAAATTCCGAATACAATTTTAGGTTATGTTTGACACATGAATTTGTGGAGAAAAAAAAGTAAAGGAAAATTGTAAAAATATAAATTGAAGTGAAAAAATTAAATTTATTTTATTGAGTTAAAAAAGAAATTAAAATAAATAGGTATTTTTTATAAAATTTTAACTTTTACTCAATTAGAGGTACAAAAAGTATATAATTAATTTTATTTTTTCTTTTACACATTCATGTTTAACCTAGGATAGGAATGCAATGAAAAACTTAAAAAGTCACAGCTGGAGATCAACAATCAAATCCAATCGAATATCCCTTTAGCTTTGGAATCCATAACATATTGGTTTCCTGGTGTGTTGGATGAATAAGTGTGTAAAAAAAAAAAAATTGTAGAAAGCTAATAAAATTTTGAGAAAGTTAAAGAAAATTGAAGTTTTTTTTTTGTGTGAAAAAATTAAAAAAAATTAGAAAGAAAGTTTTTTTTTTTTCCCAAATTTAATATTTCAAATGCACATATAGGCTCACTTGAAAGTCACAATTTTTGGCAAGTAAATTTTTTGGTGTGTTTTGTAAGATAAGTATAAGTTTTTAGTAAATTTTTACAAGTTTTAGGTATTTAGTAAAAAATTTTGATAACTTTTTATGCATTAGGTAAAAATTTTAGTAATTTTTGAGTTGAATTAAAGTTAAGTGACTATTATAACCTTGGTCATGTAGGCAAAAATTAATATAAATATAACTCAACACGTAATCAAAATATCAACTTTTGGAATTTTACTAAACACGATGCAAAGGTTGCCATGTAAAATGTACCGCAAGGGCCTAAAGTGTAAATATGGAGGACATGATTTAGTCAAGCTTTATAATTTATTGATTCAATTAAACATCATTTATTAATACAATTACCTTTATTAACTCAATCAAATTTATCTTGATTTAATTAATTAAGCTAAATATCTACACTTTAGCATGCACACCAGTACATACACCCCCCCTTTTTTTTGTAACGAGCATACATTCCTTTACCAAATACTAAAAATACCAAAAGTTAGTGTCTTTTTTTTTTCCCCCTCCTAATTTAAGAATTTTTCTCCCCCAAACGAGGCATATTCATAACTGGCAAGGGACTCGTTCAATGAATGGGTACGATCATAGTTTAATTTTTTTTAATTAAATTATATTGTACTAGTTAAAAATTTATAATAAATATAAAATATACTTTCATCTTATTCATCTAATAATAGTAAATAAACTCAAAAAAATACATATATTAATAGTATAATGTAATAGTAAACTTTTTATTTGACAAAAAAATAAGTTAATAAATTAAAACCTAAAAAATTGCCATCATGGAGTATAATTAGTATTTGCTAGAATAATAAAATCAAGACTTAAATGCCACCTAATTGTAAGTTATTTACTTAAATGACATTAATTTAACTACCTAATATTCTGCAAATGTTTCAATATATTTTATTTTAAAATTGTGAGTAATTTATTTCAATTAAAAATATATATTTATTTAAAAAGAAAAAAATTCCACACATATTTTGTGTGTAACTATATTTGGGATGTGTTTGAAGCTTTGTAAAATTTTAAGAAATTATTATAAAATTTTAAATTTTTATTTATCATATAAATTACTAAACCGTAATTTTTATAAATTTATATTGATTTTTGTAACTTCAAACTGCCTTACTAGCACAAATATATAGAGAGATATTCATTCGTGAGGCCAGAGCGGAAGTCCAATTTCTCAAAAAGGTTTCAAAAGTGATTCCCACCATGAAGAAGCTGAGGAAGTAATAAATAAAATAAATAAAGCCCATTCGCGACAAAGGAGGAAATTTCGTGCAACAAAAGTTTTTCAATAACACATTCATTTACGTCTATATGATGACTCGTTCGACAATCATGATTTGTCTTACACTTTCATTTATTGAAAATTAACGATTTTTTATTTAATAATTTTTAAACATATATTATTCATAATTTTTTTAAAAAAATTCACTTCTAAATAAAAATGCAACTTATTCAAAATAAGTTAATTTTCTTTCACCTTCATTTGAATTTTTTTTTTTTTTTTTGAAGTATTCTTCTATAAAAATAAGACTTGGTTTGGGAAAAAAAAAAGTTAGTTTTTTTGTAACTGGCTACTAGCTAGCTAAAAGCTAGTTTTTTTCTGTGTTTGAGAAAGAAAAAAAACTAATTTTTTTAACTTTTTGTTAATTTGATATTTTTGTCCTTGAAGGTTCAAAAAGAGATTAATATGTAAGAGGGTAAATTTGATAATTTTAGAAAAAGATAAAAAAATTAGCTAGCTTTTAGCTGGGAATGCAAAACCAAGCCTAAGAATAATGTCTCTAAAAGTTATCAAATAAATAATTATTTTTTTATTTTTAAGAAGGTCATCTAAGATAAAAGAAAAAATGTAAAAAAAAAAAATAAAATTATTGAAAATAAATCAACTGAATATGATAAAGCACGAAACCCCTTTTTATGATCTTCACATGCATCCTTTTGTTTTTATAAGTCTAACAAAATAATACGACAAGGCAAGAAATTTCCATTTGAAAAGGTTATAAAAGTATGATACGTTGAAGTGGCCATGTCTAGTGAAAGTAACTGATAACAAACCAATTTAAAGATGACAAAAGAAGGTAACAATGATTTATTACTGTTGAAGTAGTAGT
>QLOD02000033.1:745965-803432 GCA_003260245.2 Sideroxylon spinosum
ATCCAAATCAAGTCAAAAATTATCCCCCTTCATAAACATCACATCAACGTGGACCAACCCTCTAAAACTAATACCTCATTTTAAAACTTATTCTCCTAAAATTTTAACACAATCCAATCGGTCCCTTATGGTTAATTTTTAAGAATCCGAAAGATACTTTGTTATCACATTTTTCCTTCATATACGTTCTTTAACTTTTACGTAATTTGATAATATGTATTTAATTTTGTCTAATTTGGATGGCAAAAGTTGATTTTTTTTGGTTTTGAGCTTAAGAAGTCAATTTTATCCTTCCTATGTACAAAAATCATCGGAACTTAAGGGAGTGTATTTATAATTTTGACGAAGTATATTTCTTGAGTTATGTGATAAATAAATAAAAAAATGTTTTTAATTTTAGTACCCAACCGGTACCTTAAAATGAAACTGGAGGGCAAGCGATGTATTTGCCTATTATAATTATACAGAACAAAGATATAGGTAGGGTTGTTAAATTATATCAATGCCTCTACTGTTCATATTGGTATACAGCTATTTTCGATGTAAATTTATTAAAATTGGCATCAAACGGCTTGGCATTCACCTAAAGTTTAGATGAGGCCATTTTTTTTTTTTCCTTTTCAATGTAAAAATGAAAGAATATTATTGGAAAAAAAAAATATTATCAGCGTACCTATGACCTTGTCAGCTGGTCAAGCTGATCAAGAACAGAGGGCTTTCCATACACGTCGTCGGGTAGAGTATGTTGGGAGGAGAGTGAACAAAAGGAAGCTATTTCTCGTCATTTGATCTGCGTGCATATTACTGATCTTTTCCTCTGTTTCTCTGGTCCCATTCCCATGTTTTCTATGCTTCCTTGCTTTATTTTCTTGATTTCACCTCTGATCCTGATCACCCTAACATTGGTGTGGAGGCCGCCCCTCGGGCTCAAACCTTTCATTAATGCAGAGGTCTCCCAGCCTCAGGAACAAATGGTTTAATTGCAATTTTTTCCAACTAGAAGTTCTTGGAAAATTGGATGCTCAAAACTAAACTGCGATAAGATTCCTCAGAGACGCCAAACCATGTCCTCACGCAGCTGCTTTCATATATATATATATATATATATGCTTTTTTTCATTCAGGTGCAGCTTACACTTGTATTTATGAATTTGAAATTAAAAAAAAAATATGCTAATTATTTAAGAAAGATTGCTTGTTGGTTAGTTTAAACAAAGGTTCATTATGAATTTAGATTTTTTAAGAAATTTAAAATAATTACAAAAAAAAGAAAAGTAAATGTTTGAACCATTAACTCTATTGTTTTAAGAAGTGATAGCACCACTACTTTGTTAGTTATCATTAATAATTATTAGTTTGTTAGTCATCATTAATAATTAGTAGGAAAGTGTTCATATGTCATAACATAAATTAATTCTATCATTTATATTGGATAAAATTTGATTTCAAATCAATTGAAATTTGATAGTTAATTTGTTTTTCTGTTTTCTATTTTGTGTGTTTTATGCTCTAAAAATTCCAAAACAAAATAAAAAATGTAATGTTTTTCTTGTTTTAAGATTTTTTCTTATTTTAAATTAGAAGCGCTCAAAACAATTTTTTGTCATTTTTCATTTTAAATGTAAACTTATTTTTTGTTTCCCCCAAAAAATTTTGAAAACATAAATTACGTTTAAATTATTTTCCTTGTTTTCAAAATTACAAAATGAAAAATAACAGAAAATAGAAAATAAAAAACAAAAAATAAAAAAACAAACCAGATGAAATATTACTTATTTCGTAAATCCACCATTTTTTTCCCTCCAACAGAGCTTTCTATAACCGTTTCAAGCATTTTTTGACAACCTGAAATTGTACATCAGAAAGACTGGTGAAACCTGGATGAAAGGGGTCAACACATTTTTAATATTTCAACTATTGACTAGCATTGCATTCCCCGGGGGGAAATAAAAAATTGTATGATATCAAGTCAATTAATACAGGCTGAATAGGGCAGGTAGATGCAAACATTGAGCCTGTACTGTCTATATATAAAGGAGCGCACGGTTAAGGACATTGCTAAGACTCGAGAAATTCTCCTATTTTTTTTTTTTCCCCCCCAATTAAGACTGACTCGAGAACTTCACAGGGCCAGTAAGGTTCAAAAATCATTCTTCAACTGGTTTGTGGTTTGTCTTCCAGGCATTAGTGTGCCTTCCCCTGTAATTTTGATATCGCAGCAGGCCTCCTCACAGTATGGTGGTGAATAATCCTGTAGCAAGAAGAATCCAGCATATAATATATGGCTCACACATGAGAGAGAGAAAGAGAGAGAGAGATATCTAACTCGTAAATATAGTTTAGTTTAATGACATTGTGTCTACATAACATCTTGGTGCCAACAAATTAATAAACAATGGCTAGGTTTTGAAGCGGGCAAAATTACCGGGCTAATGTACAGCCTGTCAAAGTTGGGAACATCCATGTTTGTTTCGTGGGATATAGGGTTAGATAGGAGATAGTATCAGCCGCTCCTAATTTTTAAGCTACAATTAATTATATATATATATATATATATATTTTTTTTTTCTCTAGATAACATCTCTCATGTGATTTCGTCTACAATACTATTAATATTATTTACATCACATGAGAAATGATATTATGATAAAATAGTATAACCAATCATAGGATAAAAATTGGGAGTCGGGTATATCTCCTATCCAATCCCACATCTCATGAAACAACAGCGTAAAATAACAAAAATACATTTAATCTAGATATACAAATGTATGAAGTTCATAAAATTTAAATGGTAGAACAGCCAAAAGATGGTTACTTGCCTTTTTACCTACCAATAACTAAATATGACTAATTGACTATTGTCCTAATTATTTTATTCCAATGAAAAACTCTCGTGGAGGTAAGATGCCAATTGGTGAGGGCAAGGTTCAGACAGAAAGCTCGCACAATATTGTATGCCAAGACACAGCAAGAATGCTCTTTGGTATGGAAGCAGGAATATGAAGGGGACACCCCCAGAGGATCTGGCAGTTAAATGTAACAAGGATTGTGGCCTCTTATGCTTGTGAATCAATGAGGAAAAAACGCGTCCTTACCAGTCAAGTTGCCACTTCCGCTAGTTTTAACTTCAACTTCATTTTACCCACTTGAACTAATATCTCTTCTTTGGATGGCTCCACTTTTAATACAGTAGCTTCCTTGTTAAGGGAAGAAATGTGCACCATATCACCCGCCTTGGGTAGTTGAGCCTGCTTCTCTGCATTGGGTAGGGAAAAAAAAGTAAGTAAACTTAGCAAGAGTTCAACAACGTTCTGATCAATACGAAAGCAAAATGAGAGTGCATATTCTCACACAAAAGAGAGGTTCGTAATAATAATACCTGGTGGTGATTGGTTTGCATTATCGACGGAATATGCAGCCTTAGTTTCTCTAGAAAGTTCACTATTATCTCCTGCAGCATGCTGGCTGTTAATTGTGGATTGAAGTGGGCCATCATTTACTACAGTACGCCGGGAAGCTTGTGTTGCAGATGCACGAATATGCCGCACTTTCTTATGAAGTATAGAACGAGCCATTGCTGCCATCTCAGAAATTTCTCGCACCTTCCTGTATGTTTGATCCATGCCATGATCCGTTACCCTTCTTCTAGTCACTCGCAGATTTTCGTGAAGATCTCTTGAGATCCTGCAGCAACAAAACAATTTTGTACAAGATAGAGCAAATTGTGAGCTTATGGATTTATATATTACTGCTCTCAAAATATCAGTTTCATAATTAACCACAATTGGGCATACATCAGCCAGTTTTACTTGTTAAATGGAGGGGGAAGGGGAAGTCTACAAAGTGAAAAAAAAAAGGACAAACTGGGTTCACCATCAACATCATAATCATCATATTGCATGGATATCTTCACACAGGTTCAAAATCTGAATTCCAGAAACCGTACTTTTTCAATATTGCAATTATGGCCAGTGATTGTCAAAATTGTAGCATACATGGAATATGGTTCAAATTACCATGTTTGCACCAGTAAATATGGGAGGGCACATGAGACATTCCTTAATTTTACATATGAAGCCAGGAGAAAATTAAACAAATCAGGACAGTAAAATGTTTCTTTGCTAGCGTTATAAGGCCATTAAAAACACTGGAAGCATCGCTTCAAAACTGTCAAATGATTGATTTTTAATTACAGCCATTAGCCCATTACTACAAGTACATTTAGCCAATAAGTTTTGCAGTGGAACAAATTCTCACTTAAGATAATTCTGTGCTTCATGAACGTGCTCATGTAAGTTCTGCTTAAGCCTTTCCATGTCAAGTATCACCTGCATTACCAAAAAATAAAAATAAAAAATAAAAAATATACACGACATTGGATAAAACCATTGAAATAATAAATGAAAGATATCTGTCCTTATTCACGCACTCTGAAAAAGCATGCAGCTTAAGATATCCAAACTGGCAGGGTATTACGCTGTTTCGCCATAGGCAAATTCAACTTAACTACCTTATTTCTGTGTTGATACATGAGAACTTAAAACCTTAGCCCATAAAAATAATGGCCTATCAATTAAAAAGAAAACCTCTTCTGAGAAATCAAAGCGAAGTAGATCACTTATGGGATCAACTTGCGTTATTTTTATTCCCATAAAACAGGCACCTGTACAAACCTTCATTACAAAATCCCAAATCCTTCAGTCATCTTTTTTCCTAAGCATTCCATTTTCTAGTTTATATATAATGCTTGGAATTTTCTATAGCATGGTAAAAATATTAAAAATAAATCCATGCTTCTAGTTGGATTCAAACTTCGAGAATGAACCATAGCATTGCAAGATAATAACATATTACCTCATTAATCTCCGCACTAGCTGCACCGTATTGTTCACGAGCATTATGTAAAATTGCGTTGGGTAATCCTAGCCTTTCGGCTATATTGATTGCATTTGAACGTCCTGCAGCAAAAACAATGAACTACTTTAGTGAACTGCAACAATTCTATGAAAAACAACACTTGAAGAATAGGAAAACAATGCAAAGACAAGCCAATAATTTCATGGTGAGAAGAAGCAACTCTTTGAATTCTCTCCAAGAATAACAAGCAACAACCAAACAGAATGTGGGGAAGAATTGCTCTTTTAAAAGTAGTACGTTTAAAACTCGAAGTTCAGATTTACAAGGCCCATAACAAAAGTTTAAATATGGATTGAAGAGTACAGTACAAACCTGGTACTCCCCAGAGAATCCTATAAGTTGGCTTCAAGTTCACTTCATCAAACTCCATACAGGCATTCTCAAAGGCCTCATTACTGTCAATTCGTGTTTTCAAAAAGATGAAATTGTGACTTCAAAGTTCTTAATATTTAGCCATGAAGTTCTCCCATTTTCAGTTCAATTATCAGCTACCTGTATTTGAGGGTTTTGAGTTCGCCATGATGTGTTGTAGCCATTGTATATAAAGGACCACATTCAGCAAAAGATTCCAGCAGTGACATCCCCAGTGCAGCCCCTTCAAGAGGATTTGTCCCGGCACCTACCTAACTAGTAAAGAGGTCTAACATACATTATATATTCATTTAAGCATACAACAAATTTACCATGTTATATTTTATTTTTCCAGAAAGCAGGTAGGAAATGTGTAACCTTATAATTATGTTGCTGCGAGTCAATTTTCAATCAATCACATGAACAAAGGTTATTCATCACCATAGCAGTTAATCAAACAAGATCAAAATAATCAGAAAATATTTTTTGATACATACTTCATCTAGTAGCACTAATGACTGATTTGTAGAGTGCTTCAGAATTTCCTGCAAGTTACAGGAGGGAAGGAGAAATATTCTATGAAAACTTAGAAACAAGAAAAATGCAAAACCGTAACAGTTGAATGGGAAGCTGTAGTAAAAACCAAGAATCTACTGGACTGATAGAGTTCCTATAACAATAAATGGTGAAATTAAAATATCACACTGGAATATTTCCCACCCCCTATACATGGAACAAGCCAATCCATTAAATTGAACACCAAAGTTTAACAACAAAAAATGGATAATAGTTCTATGTATGCTTAATGCAACCAGCTTCCTTTCAGTTGCTATATGAGCTTTCACCATTGACATATCAGACATGCTGCAAATTTTAAATGGAAATAATATCCAGATAGAATGTTGTATAACCTGTTGATGCATATCAGTAGACTGGCAATAATGTATAATGAGTTTTTAAATTTAGAAAGTGGGTATAAAATTGGAATAGGAATCAAATAAGCACCTGGATATGGATAACAATACACAAACATTAGTAAGACAAACAAAATTAACAAAATTAGTGCCCAATGATTTCAGGCTATTATCAACTAGCACAAATAGATACATCACCCACAAGGATTTGAGTTACACATTGCTTAAAATTCAACCACAGCATAAGTAGTCAATATAATTTAATGTGTTACCATAATTATGAAATCAAACTAAAAGCCTAAAATGATGCTTAAGCTGCCCCAGAATTTTCGTTTTGAATTCAGAAAATGAAGGTAATGTTGACTCCACCATGTCCGCATCCTACCTTTTAGATTTGCGGTTTCACCATGTCTATGTCATACTGTGTTTTTGTTGAAATTTTGTGTACATGCATGTCAATGACGAAAAGCTAAATTTCATTATTTGCAATTTTGGAGCAAGAAAAGGATTCTCCAAACCAGTGGCCTTAGGACACCAATCATTGGGACCATGAAATATTTTCTGTTAGGTGAAACCATGAAAGAGTAATATTATTATACTAGCTGCACTAAGCTGTCCAAATCAATTCTAAGAATTTAGATAATACTAACTTACATTAATTTGTTTCAAATGGCCAGAGAAGGTAGACAAAGACTGTGATAAGGATTGTTCATCACCAATATCAGCAAATACAGAATCAAACCACGGGATCTCAACTGGTTCAGAAGATAATACATAAAGACCTGCAATAGTCATAATTTACTTGAGGATCATTTTGTAGAATAAAGAACTTTGACCAGAAAGGAATTACAGTGTTAAAAACAAATAACAGATCATTGTCTAACATGAATAGTTTAGGTGATTACTCAGACCCTATTCACTTACTAGGTTCATTTGGGTTATTCACGAATTACTGGGTGGACAAAAAACTGCATTGGATTTCCGGAATAAATGGCCAATGAGTAATTAATCAATAAAGTCAAGGAAAACGTTGCATATTTGTATAACTGCCCATGAAGTTTATCCCTTGTAGCTTTCAGCCTTGCCTACTTGACACATTTGTAATAAATAAATTAGGTCATTCATTCATAATTTTTTTCCATCCATATCAAGCTTTCGACACATCACGCTTTGAGAATGAAATTTTGAACTCAACTCAACAAAGCCTTTGGAGATAAGAGCTTGATATATGACTGGTGTACCCAAAAAGCATGCATACATCTACAGGAGAGAAATTGGATTGAATGAAATGCCAAGGCCAACCTGATTTGGCCATCACTGCAGCCAACCCAACTGTCTTTAGGCAAATGGTTTTACCCCCAGTATTGGGGCCAGTTATAACCAGAACTCTAGTTTTCCGAGCAACAAAAATATCAAATGGAATAGGATGAGCTTGTTCCAATTTAGTAACCTGAAAGCCAGAAGGACTTTATTGAATAAAGTATTTTATATTCTTCAATGCATAATGACAAGTGATGAAAGATTTGCAAGTCCATTGAAAACAGTTACCTGCATTTCCAAGGATGACAGGTTTATATCAGTTTCTTCTTTCTGCGTCATATTTTCTCCTTGCAGCTTTCTTCTTCTAAGTTCCTGAGAACAGAAGACATGAAGTGATTAAGATGCCCGTGGACTGGTTAGAACCCAAAACATTGTACCAAAGAAGAATTGTAACCCCAGACGATAACCAAAATGCCAACCCCTGAAACCAAGGTATGTAGTTCCTCCCAGTCCAACCCCTCTCCCTTGGAGTTTGTAGACAGGAAAAAGAAGTAAAACAAACTTAAATAATAAAAGAACACCACAAAAGTCATATTTTTCGGTTAGTTTCCTGTTATATTACATAAACTTAAATATAATACATAAAAGTGGAAAGTAAAAATGAAGCATGTGGCCCAATCTGCATCACTTACAGCAGTAGCATTATGAATATCTTTTTTGGCATTCTGCAGATTTTGCCGATGCTGTTCAATTAATAATGGATGATAAACTCTTGGAAGATTTAGCATCCATTTCTTCTCAGTGAGGTATGATGGTGTTGAATTTTTGTTCCCTGGTAAGGAGTCAAGAGCAAGACCTCCACATTTGGTCTCTGGTAAAAACAGATCAGGACATGTGCCTCCATATGAAAGACTGTAGGTTGCCCTAGCATTGATCTACATTCACAGAAGCATGAACTAAAACAGAATCACCAGCTAGAACCATCAGATGACCAAAAAAAAGGAAGAAGAAGAAGATAAAACAGAATTCACCAAAAGCCCCAAAAGAAAAGCTTTAAAAGGGCCGCAAGGCAGCCCCATACACAATCTTTTGGGTATTTTTCTTAAGGGTAATAGTTGTGATGATAAATATATTATAGATCACTCCATCGTCATTCAACTCAATAGATAAAAACTGCCAACTAATCTGCATTTATGCATTTTCCAAGTGTAACTAATTTAACTCTGACTTGCATAGATAAGGAAATAGTTCTGAACGGAATTGCTTGCCCATTTGCAAATTGCAATATAATTGTCATGGAACTCCATAAACAAAGAAATTTTCCTTGGTGAATAATCAGTAGAAAAACCTATAAAATGTAGGTTACAGGTACATACCACATCTAGTTGAATCAAGCTGTTGAATAAATTTTCAATATCAGGAAGATCAACTTGCATCTGTAAAGACAAGACAACATGAAACATGAGATGATAAACTATTTTAAAATAGTGTGAAATATTAGCACTTGGGTAAATCCAGCAGAACCTTCTCTGTTATTTTCAACAGCACATCTGCCTCTGCCTTTGCTACTAATGCCTTCGCTTGCTGCAATTCATCATTTAGTGGAACAGCAGAAATTGGCTCCACAATGCTTCCACCAGCTGAACCACTAGAATAAAACACTCTCTCTTAGAATTTGTATATTAAAATATGATATTGGAAAAGAGAAGTTGACTCCAGGTGTCCTTTGCTTGTCCTCTCCTCTAGCTCAATGTTAACCAAAACAATTGACAAGAACACATATTTCTTGGTTACAGATAACAGTAACAAATTGACAAAATTAAAGATTGTAAACTTCACTGCATATATGTGTAACCCTCATTAGTGATGACAGTTTTATGTCAAGTAGCAGATGGTACTCAAATTAGTTGGTTGTTGGTTGTTGATGATCATTAATGGATGCCAAAATGCGACAGTTCCGGGAAAAGGTTTCACTGAATTGGACTTCCTTATTATAGTACTATAGATGATCAAGCATTTCTAGCACTTTAATACACTAACCAAGCAATAATCAGACATCCAATCATAACAAAGAGTTGTGCTCAATTTATAGTGCACCTGGACAATAATAAGCCATCAAAACTTGTTGGTGAATCAGCGCCAAACCTCAGGCATATTCTCCCATCAATATTACTCACCTCCTGAACCAAAAATAAATAATAAATAATAAACAAATAAATAAAGAAGAGGAGAAATTATCAAGGAAAGAAAAAATTGGACACAAGATATGAACCCACAATAAAGTACATCTTACCAAAGTAGATGTATCCTTCATTTTGTTCCTAATTAGGCTGTCTATCAACTGGTATAACTGAACAAAGAAACCAACATAACAGTCAGAGGCAAAGAAATAGTAAAGCTAAAACAAAAAGCTTTACATTATTTTGCTTAAACTCATGTTCACATGTTGTTATCATAAAGATGTGATACGGGGTGGTTAAATTTGTCAAGTTCACATGTTGTTATCATAACAGTCATGCAATTCTTTGTTATGTTTTTCTTCTTTCGAGACAAAATGATACGAGGTGGTTAAATTTGTCAACACGCTTTTCAATGAATATATGCCCAACAAGCATGTTTGATAAAGGAAGAAACGAACACTATCCTAATTTGTCAATTTTCCTTTAATACATCTTTGCTTCTATTCCTGATTTCCTACATTATTAATATGGTGCAGAATTATTGAAACTAACATTAGATATATTTAGACAATTCACATCCATCTTCAGAAAATTGAATGAATGTTCCTAGAATTTCCATGGTGTGTTCATTTGCCTTGATTATAATGTTTCATTGTTGAACCATAAACTAATGTTTTCAGCTATCAAAGGTGACAAGTTTGAAGATTAAGTTACTTGCCAGAAAGTGACAACATTAAATGAAATTTAAACGTCAATCAAATTAATGATGCACCGGATTACATCCATGAGGTCATTCCTAGCATTTGCATCCTGGTAAGAGAGAATCATCCAAATGTGTAATTCCATTTTTCATTCTTGGAGTGAAGGATGGTATTTCCATATCAGTCGACAGACAACATAAAAAATCCTTAATTATTCAAATATTGGGCAAAACTCACAACAAATGAAATCACCTATAAGACCAGAAGAATGTCATAGAAGCAAATGTAACTCTCAATACAATAACATTAATTAGTTTGTTGGGGGGGGGGGGGGAAGGAAAAGTACCTTGCTTTCAAGTAATCTCACTCGACCACGCGATTGTCTCAAGGTAGAACTCTGAAACAGAAAAATAAATAAATTACTTGACAAAAGAATAAGACCAAATTGTGCAAAAAAATATACAGATATAACCTTATACTTGGACTAAACAATTTCTCTCCTTTAAGGATATAATAAGGAAACTCCAGGGGTATTTGGTGAAGTCTATTGTTAAAATATCATATTAGATTTTCTTTTAATACCCAACAAGTATCAACTAATTGTATGTATTGTGCAAATGGTTTTACAAAAACTACCAATTTAATCATGTAATGTCACCTTTTAATTGGCAATTTCCAGTGGTTTTACATGCATTGCACGTTTAGCTTGTTTATATGTAATTAGACAAAGAAGTATAAATTGGATGAACTCGTAATAAAACCAATATCAACAAACCTTTATATGACAACACATAAGATGATTAAAATAGAAAAGAAAGTTGCTTCACAATAAATAGAAATGTTGTTGTCACACTTTGTTATGTTTACTTTATTCTAAATAACTTTACACATCAAGTGTATGGAGCCAACAAATAGATTTTCAGTATGAATTGATAAGAACATACTGCAGAGTCTTTCACAGAACCATCTTCATCTATAAGTTTCTGTACAAGCTTTACTAATGATCGACTTATTACCAATTCCATGATCTGCAAGTAAAGTCACAAAAGGCAAGATATCAAGCAAACAAATATATAGGAACATAGTTATTCATGAAAATGTTCATGGCATACATACCATTTTGGCAAGTGGCATGAAACGCTGATACCACTCTGCATCTTCTTTTATTGCAGCTTTGAGATTGAGCTGCAAATTTTCTGCAAACTGTAGCAAAGCCACAATAGCTATTGCTTCACTTCCATCCACTGGCAAACCCCTTTGGGCATGTTGGATAGCAGATTTCACCTTCAAGGATGATAAGCCAGATGCTTATCTAGCATCCATAATGTGTATGGGGAGCTATCAACATTATATCCATGATAGACCAAACAGGAATGAAATATCAGAGGTATCAGCCTAATCAAATTTGATGAGCATGATTGTGAATTATTCTTCTGTAACGACACAATACCTCTTGGTACAAACATATAAGTAATCCTTGTATGACTATAAGCAAGGCTTAACACTACCTTTGACAAGTATCCAAGTTATACAACACAGGTATAGCAATATCCAAGGCATACAACACAGCTTTGGCATTTGATTTGTTACTAAATCCAAGTAACCATAACAAGGCCTTTATATTGAACCCCGCAGTGAAATGCCTTCTATACGATTTTGTGCACGGATCAGCTTCAATACTGCATGTAACAACCATGAGAGCTCCCAAAAGGGCTAGCCAAGGAGTTGATGTTGGGTTCAAGCCTCCTACTTATGTACCCAAAATCCCTTGGTTATACTCAAGGTAGGGTTCAACATGTGCCACCTGCAACTCAGGTCATCACATCAACTGCTTACGCCCTTCTCACAACTACTGGATTAACTATTTACCATGTTTTGTAAGTAAATTACATTGCTTATATTACGAGCTAGCACGTCTTTTCTCCCAACCACAACTCATCCACTCCCAGTAGCAAAAACCTTAACTTAAAAGGACATAGTATCAGTCCCTATTAATGGAAGTGGCTAAGAGGGTTAATAACAAAGACTTCGGTAAAGGCGCGCACACACGTGTGTACTTCTCCTAAATTTTCTTCATTCCGTTTCTTCTCTATTTCTGTTCTCTTTTCTGTAAATTCTCACTGTATTCTTTTTCCTGTTGATAGACGTTGAATAAGGAAGTTAAGGAGAGAATTTGTGAGAGAATAAAGAAGAGAAGTTAAAAAGGTCTTTGTGGGATTAAATTTTGTAGGACAGCTACACGAAAAGGGAGACAAAAAAATAGTTCTCCCTTTATAGATAATATAGAAGACCTAACCTAAATCATCGTTTTCTTCACTAGAATAGGCACTTTCTTGCGCATCTATAATGTATCTCAGCAAGTCACCATAATTTTTTACAATTACTAATTAGCAATTTTTTCAGTTCTCACAAACACATTGGCATTTAACAGTATCCTCCTATCCTGTCAAGTCACTAATCCGTATCAAAAACTAAATCTGTGGTGATTATATAAACAAGTCAGTTGAGCCTGCCCACATCACTGTACCCAAATGCATCCAAAATCATATGCCTTTTTCCGTCTTGTCCTACAAGACCATTGGCACATGTCACCACTGCATAAACCAATCTTGTAGCACAATTTCTCTGTTGACTCTAGAGCTGTACCTCAATTCCTTAGCCTAACATGTTTGCAGTAATCAAAAATTTGTTTTTACACAAGTTCCAAAATTAATAATATCAACCTTCTCTACTGACAACTATTCCACAATTTGTAATAAACTATTGTGTGAATCCAATTCCTACATTTTCCTGCACCAGCATAATAAAGCAAAATTTCAAGCTTCCAATCTCCACTGTTATCTTCTAGATATGCAATCTCTTGTACACAGCTCGCAATAACTTCCTTTCAGGCTATTGCCTCCAAGAATTCCACCATTGTATATCAAGATGCTCTTCTAATGAGGTTCCTACGACAGGCTTCCGCTCCTAGACGAAATTCCTTAATCACAACAGTCTAGCAAAAATGATAAACCTTAATTTTCCACTGCATCTGGATGGCAGGACTTACTATTTCCAAATATTTCCTTTTCTCAATTTTCATAGCAAATGGTTGCTGCTTATAAGGAACCTCCTAGAATCTGATCAACAATGGATCAAGTTCATCAAGCTACTATTAAAGGTTTCGACTCTCAACTACGAAACAAATGCTGCTGTCCTTGTCTAGTCTTCAGATTGGTTATTTGAAAAAAGAAAAAAAAATGACACTAGATTAATATGAACCAAGTTATCATGATCCCTTTGATTTAGAATTTATCCCCAAGACCAATCATAAATCCAAGTGTATACAGCATGAAACAAGTGACAAACCACAAGCAATTAAGTCTACATGCTACTCATCGAAGGTTTGGTGCTCAAACTAAATTCACTAACCGAGACTACATCAATGCTATTGAAGTCCATGGCGCAACCACCGTGCTTGTGCATTTCAACAGCCGAATTGGTCTCCTCCAAGAGTCTGATACTCTCTTCGTAGGTCTGATTCAAATACCAGAGCTGTGCCTGAAAAACATAAGATAAAGCAATTCAACTCAGAGCATTCACAATTAAATCGCATACGTATATATGTATATATATACATAGAGAGAGAGAGAGAGAGAGAGAGAGACCTTAGTGGCTTCTTTGCCCGAGGAAGTGCCGGCAAAGGAAGCGACGGAGTCGCAGAACTTGTCCCATTCGAGGAGCTTCAGGCTGTCATGAACAACCGATGATTTATCGCTATCGTTTGAGAGAGAAGGCAAAGGTTTGTTGAGGAAGGCTCGACTCTTGAAACGAGTCAAATTACGCCTCATGCCGCTAGTAATTGTGCTTACGGCGATGATGGAGATAGAGTTACTGCCAAATACTACCGAATGGAGAGGAGACATTATGCGCCGCGCCTTCAAAAATCGGTTATGAGCTCCCAGATTTGGCAAATTTTATTTGCAAAAAAAGTGGCTGAAGAAGATAAGAGAGAGGGCGAGCAGAGCAGAGCAGAGCAGGCAAAAGGATTAATAGATAGATTGCTTTTGAATTCTTCTTATCCAAATTAAGTTTAACAATTGGGCTTCACAATCAATGCAACGACATCATTCTACCGTACTTCCATCGCTAATAAGGCCCAACAGATCAGAAATAAGAACTTTTTGGCCCAAAAGCTGTTAACTTGACTCCTCCCTCTAATATCTGTGAACTAATTTTTAAAACTTGTCTGGTAATGTCCAATTATTATATGGTTGGTCATATAAAAAAAATGTGGGCCACGTGTTGCCTTAAGGATCAAGAGAAGAGGATAGTGACGGCAAATCCCCCCTTCCATTACATGACAATCTTGTCTGATTCGCATATACACTATAAAATTCTTATATTGACTACTAGCTTTTTATTATTATTATTATTTTAAAAGACTAAATAACTACTTGTTTGACTTGTATCAAATGTATTTGGGATAATGCTACTCCTTCAATGACATTTTTTTTGGTCAGAGTAATAATTTTCTTCTAACCCAAAAAATAACTTATTAAAATAACCTTATTTATTATATTATATCATCATTGTATTATTTTGATAATATTTTTTAAGTTATTTTAGCGTAACAATTTTTTCAGAATATTTGATCAATTTGTATATATCTCGATTAATCATTTCCTTTAGTGTTCTTTTTCTTTTTTTTATGTATTTTGTTTTGATTTTTTATTTAAAGATCAATAATTATTATATATATTTTTTAGCAAGTTTATCATTGCTCATTTTACTATTGTCGAGTGTATTATTGAAAACTTTTTTTTTTTCCCTTTTAAGTTGGACAATTGTTTATTTTTTTAATAAATTTATCATTGATACTTTTATTATTGTTGGAAGTATTATTAAAAGAACCATTGAAAGGCTACTTTTTTTTCTTTTTATTCAAACAGGAATTGGCTTCATCTTTTTCTTTTTCTTTTTTTTTCTTTTTCTTTTTGGAAGTAGAGTGGTGTTTGGCTGGTAACAAAATTAAAAAGAAAAATTAATATAAAGATGATACGTGATGAAATTTAATTAAAAATAACAAAAATTTGTAATGTTTTATCATTTTTTATAAATTTTGGTAAGCCGTCGTCTTTATGCTGACTCTATATCAAGAGGGCGTCTGGATGAAAAAAAGTTAACAAAAAAGTATAAACATTTGACATAAAAATAATAGGTAGCAAATTTTGATTGAAAAAATATAATTTTTTTATAACTTTTGGTTTTTTTATACTGTCCAAACAGGGCCCAAGTGTGACTTAAATCTCAGGGAAGATAGAGCCGGGTCTAGTTAGAGAGATGAGCTTAATAAATCTTAAAATGTGCCGGCTAGATATTAATGCTGATGTCTTAATCATAATAATCTCCCCAGTTAATTATATTTATCTATACGTAATTATCATTATGCTGCCGGCCGGCCAAAATCCCATCCTTTCAGCATAATAAGGCAAACGTCCTACTTTTGTGGCGTAGGGCAGCTGCCACAGGAAAAGCAAACGGTGGTAACCAACCAAGTCTAGATTACCATCCATGACAAATTGTACTTTATTTTAGAAAAGTAACAACTAGGATTTTGAATTATGCGTTCATGTTGGTTTAAAATACACATTGTATTATATATATACACTAAAAATTTTCTGTGTTAAAAGGTATAAAAATATAATTTTATGTGTAAATAACTTATAAAAATAAAAATCATTATTTAAAAGATATTAAGATAGTGACAGAAATACAACTAAAATAGAAAGAAAAAAAATAATAATTTCGATCATTGAATAAATTCAAAGATTAAAAATAACCTAAATTCAAAAATTTTAATAAATTTAAAGAATGTAAAAATATATGTATTTAAAATTTCAATATTAAATACATTAAATTTGAAATTATAAGTGAAATAATAAAAACTTTCAAAAGACACAAAAATATAATTTGGTGTAAAATGGAGTATTTAAAACTAAAAAAAAAAACTCAAAAATTCTAAAAAAAACTTTTTAGTACAAATATCAATCCAACTTTTTAAAAAATTTACCTAAATTTGTTGGAAATAAAAATAAGCACATTAAAAAAATATAATCATAGTAATTGAGCAAATTCAACGATTAAAAATATTTTTAAAAACTCAAAAAATGCACCAAAAAATGACGTTTGAACTCAAAAAACTCCAAAAAAATTCAAAAGTTTTCACCTTTAAAATTATTTTGAAATATACCAAAAAATAAAAATAAAACTCCAATAATTTTTAAAATTAACTAAAAATTTATCATGTATCATTCTTATAAGTCATAAGGTCAAATGTCCCAATTTTTACATGCCAAATTATATTTTTAACATTTCAAAATTTTAATTTTTAACTTTTAATTTTTTTAACATTTCAAAATTTTAAAATTTTTACACACATCCACATAGGACAAAAGTCCCTCCCCCAACGTCTCTCTCTCTCTCTCCCCAACCCCTCCCCACGCCTCTCTCTCTCTCACATATATAAATACACATGTATATATTGGCACTCGAACAGTAAAACATCTCTTTGTAATATTAGATAGATATTGAATCTAACCTATTATGATATTTTATTTTATTTTATTTTATCTTATCGATATGAGATATGAACATTTCATAATGCTTCAATGATAATTTATCCAATGATTCTCACAAGTCTTAAATTTTATAAACTAGTCATTAAATTTAAACATTAACAGTGAAATAAATACTTCCCCTGTAAACGTCCAATCTATCCCTACAATATATGAATTTTGAATATCTATGTCTATCAAAAGCCATTTTTACCGTTCACGACCATGACGGATACCTTTCCATAACCGAATTTCGTCGGCTAAGGTTTCAAATTAATAGTTTTGTAAATTTTCAATCATTTTTATTTTAGCAATTACTATTAGAATATAAGTCAAAATAATCCTGTCAATTATGTACTTAATTTTTGTTTTGAAATATTGTAATTATTTCATATTATTCAAATTTAATGGGTTCCAAATATATTGTAATTTTTAGTCTAGTATTAAAGTTTTCATTATTTAAGTAGCTTGTAAGTCTATTGGTATAACCCCTTCAATTCAATAATATAATTACAATTTTTAGAATTATTATTATTTATTATCTAACTTAGAACCATATCAAAACCATTTTGAAATTTGATAAATGATTCCGTCAAAAATTATTTTGGTGTTGTTGAAATTTAATTGTCACTACGCACTTAAAACAAACATATATACACACACATCGTTTACTAATAAATAAAATCCCAAAGTTGTTAGTCTAAGAAATTGTGCCTTAAATTTTTATCCATTTCTAAGGCTATGTTTGGCATGGAGAAGCTGGTAGTTCAGCTAATAGTTACTAATTTTTTTGTTTTTTTTAAATTATTAAAGTTATTCTCTTACATTTAATCTTTTTTTATCTTCAAGGGTAAAAATATCGAATTAACAAAAAGTTAAAAAACTAGTTACTAAAAAATTAATTTTTTTTTTCCCAAACACAGATAAAAAACTAAATTTTTAGTAATTAACTATTAACCAATTACTAAAAGAAGTTATTTTTTTTTTCTTCCCAAACTATATCTAATCGTAGAGTGTGAAATTGCATTACTTTCAAGTATCGATAAGTGACAAATTGACAAATTGACGTTAATGCAGGCCTATCACTTTCTTTATCAATATTTGACATTTGGTGCACGGAGTGGTCGTTCATAGAGCGTGCGATTCGCATGAGCCGGCTAAAAATTAAGGTCCATTCCCATTTAAAGACCTTTCCCACTTCCCGCATCCATCTTTGCGTCGTTGAGAGTGCGAAAGACTACTAATTTCAGACGAGTGAGTTGCAAGTTCCCTAATTTTATCCCTTCTTTTTTCTATGGCTACACCACAAAACACGCTTACGTTTTATATGTACACATAAATGCGCCCCACTCTCCAATTAATTAAGTTCTTGCAACCTTTTTTTTTTTTTTTGGAAAGGTAAAGCTTCGTTTGGTTTGTTTTTGTGTTTTTTATTTTTTATTTTTATTTTTTATTTTCTGTTTTGAGTTCATTTTCCATTTTATACTTTTGAAAATAATGAAAACATATCAAACTTATTTGGTTATTTCTATTTTTAAAATTTGTTTTAGAAAATAGAAAATGAGTTTACATATGAAATAAAAAATGATAAAAAGCCATTTTGATAGTTTTTAATCCAAAACAATGGAAATCTCAAAATAAGGAAAACGGAACATTTTCTGTTTTCTTGTTTTGAGACTTTTAATACATAAAATGAAAACAAAAAAACAGAAAATAAAAAAATAAACTAAATGCCACCTAAGTATTTATTTATTTTTTTTATTTTTTTTTTTGGGAGAGGAATACTCAAGCTCAGATTCAAAAGTAGAGTGAGTGAAGAGTAAGATTTTGGCACATCAGCTCATCCACTAAGCTGTATGTGTGCTCAGTTATTACACTTTTTTTTGTTACTAAGTTAATAAAATTTTTAAATTTTTATTTAAGAATTATTTCTTAATTAGTCATTGTGTTATCTTCTAGGTGAAATTTTGTAATTAAAAAAAAAAAAAAAGGACTCATTTGTTCACTGTATATGTGGCATATTTGGATGTAAAAAAAGTATAAGAGAAATGTAAAAAAGTTGATGTAAAAGTGATATGTAACACAGTTGAAAGTAATTGATAATTTTTTTTATAATGTTTAATAACTTTTACTATTTTTTATTAATCCAAACAACTCTGTGGTATGTTTAGATTTTGATAGATTGATCGTTAAAATATTAAAACGCTTGTTTGTAACTTTTATGTATATAATCAACTTGACAAAAGTATATGTAAAATAAAATATGCAAATTTTTTGTTTTTCCACTTTAAAAATGAACACGTGACTTGTTACTGAAGGATTCTAAAACAAATGCCCACAAAAGATTAACATCTTAATAAATTGAAGTATAAAGACTTAGTTATTATAAATAAATAGAATTTTTAAGGTAGAGAGCAATGGGGGAATGCAATTTAAAAGGAAAGAAGAGAAACTGTTGTGTTTGATTATTAGTTTTTGTTTCTTAAAATTGCATTTAAATTGTATTTTTATTATTCTTATGTTTAGAAATGAGGGACAAAGAAAAAAAAATCTGAAAGATAATTTTAGTGGTAGTAAAATTAAATTTACATTTTTTTCATTTGTTTTGGATGCTAACATGCTAGTAAATTATCTATTTATATTTTATTTACTTTTCATTTTTTATTCTCAATTTTTCTAAACTTAATTGGATATAATAATCAATAAATGTATTTTTTTGAGTTACAAATAAATTTTCAAATCCAATAACAAATAATAGGATCTGACCATGTTTGAAGTGCCAAATTCCTTCCCCCCGCCCCCCACCCCCAAATAAAGATTGACTTGTTAATAGTTTGATATATTTCTTAACAAGTGTGAAAAATCGAAGAAAAGTGAAAGAAGTTAGCAAAAATTGATGAAAATTAAATTTTTTTTTATGAAATTAAAAAGATGATTAAAAAATTAAAGAATTTAATATGAATAAATTTGAAAAAAAATTAAAATGGTTAGAAAATTTTGACCAATGTAGCACATGAAACACACACGTAAAAAGCATTGGAATTTAGGGCCCGATTGGATGGTGCTTAAATTTTACAGAGATAAATTTTAGACGGTGTATAAGGTAAGAAGGGGTATTATTTTTAGAGGGTTGACCCATATTGATGTGATGTTTATGAAAGGGGATAACTTTTTGACTTGGCTTGGATGTTTTATAAATAAGAGAGGGTGAATGATAGAAAAAGTAATCAAATGACTCTTTTGCTCTTGTGATGTTCCAAACTTTGTTACCCATTAAATTAAATATTGAATTGCAAAACCAACTCTATTTAATTATTTTTTAGACAATTTGAATTTATATTATTTATTTCATTGAAATTTTAATATTTTATAAATTTATTTAAATAATTTTTTTAAATATGTATTTTTGAATGGTTGGTTATTATCCAATTTTTTTTAATCATATTTATTTTGACTTGTTGGCTTATCTATTTTTTTTACTAGCATTATATTTATTTTGATCAAATTAACAATACTGTTAACGAGGGTTAAAAAACGTAAAAAATAAGGGGCTTAAAGGGGATAACTTTTGGCTGGTCTTAGGGGTACCAAAAAATTATCTCCCAATGAGAGAAAGATAAGGAAGGAGAGAAACTTAAGAGAGGGGAAGAAAAAGATAAAATTTGTCATCTAAATAATAATTTAAGTGTGAGATCCATACTTATAAGGGGATAAAAGTTTTAGACAAAATAAAATTTCCTCGTCCAATCGGCACTTAGATTTGAACAACGAATCATATTTCAGGACAACCGCAGGGGAAGCCGTGTCACCGTTGCTGCGTGGGAAAAACAGTAAAAAGTGAAAAAATTAATTAATTTACAGTAGTGTGGTCAAAATATTTCAAATGAAAATAAAAAAATCCACACAACTTAGAGGGTGTTTGAAATTAAAAAAAATTTGATAAAAAAGTACAACGATTTATGAGCATTAATTTTTGTTTTTTTTTACCCTATTACAATAATTTTTCAATTCAAAACTTACTAAAAATTACTTAAAGTTGTTAAAAATTATTAAAAAAAGATAAAAATTATTAAAAATCACTATTTATTTTATCAAATATATAAAAAGTTATAACCAATAATTTTTGATAAAAATACTAAATATTACTAAAAATTATTTCTCTAAATGTCTGCTTTATTTAAAAAAAAAAAATTTATGCTTTGGGTACCATACAGGTAGCCATAAAGATTCAAAAAAAAAATCGAAAGGAATCTTAAAGAGTAATTTTGTAATTCAGCCGCGTCGTCCAATTCTCCGTTTGATGCACTCTCCTCCCCTCCCCACCAATTGCGAGCCGAAAAGTCTAGGCCCACCCCGCTCTCTCTCTCTCTCACAGTAGAATAGTGAAGTCACCTTCCTCTACGTTCCTTTATAAATATTTTCTCAAATCTCCCCAGTCTCTGAAATCTGAATCACCCACAAATACCCCCCGTTCTCTCTCTCTCTCTGTCTCTCTTTCAAATTATTCAGATATGGGTTTGCCCGGATATGAGGAGACGGCGACGGCGACGGCGCCGCAGCAGCCGAAATCTTCCCAATTCAGGTACAATTCCCCTCTGATCCAAGTGAGCCTGATAGGTCTGGTCTGCTTTTGTTGCCCCGGCATGTTCAACGCCCTCTCCGGGATGGGCGGAGGCGGCCAGGTGGACCCCACTGCCGCAAACAACGCCAACACTGCCCTCTACACTGCCTTCGCCGTTTTCGGTATCCTCGGCGGCGGCATCTACAACATCCTCGGCCCACGCGCCACCCTCTGCGCCGGCTGCTCCACCTACGTTCTCTACGCCGGCTCCTTCCTCTACTACAACCACCACCACCACCAGTTATTCGCCATCGTCGCCGGCGCTATTCTCGGGATCGGCGCCGGCCTCCTCTGGGCCAGTGAGGGCGCCATCATGACCTCCTATCCCCCGGCCGATCGAAAGGGCGTCTACATCTCCCTCTTCTGGAGCATCTTCAACATGGGCGGCGTCATCGGCGGCCTCATCCCTTTCATCCTCAATTACCACCGGGGAGACAAGGCCGCCTCCGTGAACGACGCCACTTACATCGGATTCATGGCCTTCATGTCCCTCGGCACTCTCCTCTCCCTGGCCATCCTCCACCCGAGCCGCGTGATTCGCGAGGACGGCTCTCGTTGTACCAACATCAAGTACTCGACCGTCTCCGTCGAATGCGTCGAGATCCTCAAATTGTTCCTGAATTGGAAGATGCTCTTGTTGTTCCCCGCGGCAATCGCTAGTAACTTCTTCTACAGCTATCAGTTCAACAACGTGAATGGGGTTTTGTTCAATCTGAGGACGAGGGGTTTGAACAATGTGTTTTATTGGGGGGCACAGATGATTGGGTCTGTGATGATTGGGTACTTAATGGACTTCAGTTTCAAGAGCAGAAGAGTAAGGGGATTTCTGGGTATTGGGGTTGTTGGTTTGCTTGGGACTGGGATTTGGGTTGGTGGGCTTGTCAATCAACTCAATTACTCTCGCCATGACCAGCCTAATAGGCTCGATTTCAAGGACTCTGGTTCTGATTTTGCAGGACCATTCGTGTTGTATTTCAGTTACGGCTTATTAGATGCCATGTTCCAGAGCATGGTTTACTGGATTATCGGAGCGTTAGCTAATGATTCCGAGACCCTTAGCAGGTACATTATTATTATTTTTTTTATGACACCGTAAATCCTACAAATGGGTCGACCAATGGGATAGCTTATAAATACCCAATTTCTCTTTTCTTGACATGATACATGCCTGAGGTTTTTTCCGTGAAGCATAAAATAGACAATATCTAAGAGAATCTAGACAATGAGCCTGTTTGGCCAGAAGCAAAATATCAAAATTTATCAAAAATTACCAAAAATTCATACTTTTTTTCAATCAAATTTTACCACCTATCATTTTATGTCAATTTTTTTATTAATTTTTTTAATCCAAAAACACCCAATATCTAAGCGAATCTATTATGTGTGAATGAAAAAGGAATATCATCATTTTAGTTTTTTGTCTTATTTTTTTAACGAAAAACAGTATTGTTGGTCTGTTTATTTTATCCAGCCAGTACTGGTAGAGTTTTGATTCATAGTTGGTTTTGCAGATATACTGGATTCTACAAGGGAGTGCAGAGCGCAGGGGCAGCAATTGCTTGGCAAGTTGATACACACAAGGTCCCATTTTTGTCTCAATTGATTGCTAATTGGTCAATGACTACAGTGAGCTATCCATTCTTGGCTGCTCTTGTCCTATTTGCCGTTAAAGATGAAAATGGGATTGAAGAAAGGAAGTCCAAACCTTCTGCTTTTCCATCGGCTCTACATTAAGGAGTGTGGGCTATGCTGCTTAGATTCTCGGTTGCTTTCTTCGTGGCGTTGTGAACTTTCTTTTCTGCGCTTCTTATGCAACTGTCAAAAGTTGAAAATTTTCAGCATTTGAACTGTAAGGATATATTTGGTAAGTAAGAATAGAATAGAACTTATTTTTTTTTTAGCTTATTTTCATTTTTAGTATCAAAAAAATTAAGTTAGAATGTTATTTTATGGTAATAATTATTTTTATATTAATAGGGAAAAGACATTTCACAATTTAAGTGATGGAATAACTATTCCATTGAAATCAAAATTTAATCCAAAAAATGAAAAAAAAATAGAAAACAAATATATTTCAATTACTTCATTGAGGTGTAAAATGATCATTTTACCATTTAATCTTTTTTTTTTTTTAACTAGATTCGAACTCAAGGATGTAAAATGACTACTTTTTTAGATTCTTTTTTTTTTTTTTTAAATTCGTATTTCGGACTTTCAAAAGACTAATAAAAACATTTATTTATATCACTTCATAACTAAGTAAATTTTAATTCGATCTAAAGTCGGGTTGTAAAATGATCATTTTATTCTTAGAGTTCGTTTTTTGCGCAAATTTATATTTTAAACTTCTCAAAAGATTGAAAAAATATTTATTGTTGTGTTTCTTCGTAGATAATAAAATTTCATTTCAATCTAAACTTAAATTGTAAAATGAGAATTTTACTCTTGTGTCATTTTTTGTCCAAGTTCATATTTTGAGTATTCCAAAAGACTAAAAAAATATCCTTAACATATCTATTGATAGTTAAACAAATTTCAATTTGATCTAAATCCAGACTGTAAAAATTATTTTGCTCTTGGGCTAAATTTGTATTTTAGGTATTCTAAAATATTTATTGACATGTTTCTTAATAGTTAAGAAAATTTTGATCAAATTCGAACTTGAATTGTAAAATTATTATTTTACCTCTAGGTTATTTTTTTATTCAAATTCCCAATCCGAAAATAAAGTTTATTTTTATAGCTTTTTAGAAAATTAATACTCGAAATTTTTATTATATTACACATTATTTCATTATATTTAAAATATGCAATCGTATTATGATATTTTGAATATTTATTTTATTTTTATTATTTTTATATTGACAGCAAACAAAGAAATGAAATGAGGATTCTATCTCATTCCTATTTTTATTTTGATCATACCTCATATTCCATTTCATTCACTTTCATTTCATGTATTAAACATAGCCTAAATGTAAGTAGGAGAAATCACTAATGAATTAATACGCGAATAGATATTCATCCTTTGTCTGAATTTTTTTTTGTTATCAAATGGTTTGACGAATAGGGTGCTTCTGAGCTTTTTGCCAGTTGAACAGAACTTTTGCTAGTTAAACAGGACTTCATGGGTTGTGGCTGATGAACAATTATTTGAGACCCTTGGATTAGCTTGGCAGGGTAGATAAAAGTTAGTGTAAAACAGACACCGGATGAAATTTAATCAAGAAGAAGTTAAAAATTTCTAAAGTTTTTTATGGATTTTTTTGAAAAAATTTAGAGCTTTAACCACTGGTTTTCAACTTTTCATATCCCCAGTTCCGGAACACTTGTTGGTGGGATGATTAGTGCTATGGGATCTCTCTCTTGGAAGAGCAGCCAAGAACTTAAGAGATAAACAACTGTGTATATTGACTTTAAAATTTTTGTACTTTTCTGAACTTGTAAGCTATTTTGACGCTCTTTCTACTTCAAATTAAAAAAAAATAAACTTTTAAAATTTTTAACTTTCAATAACTTCGAAAAATACATTCACCCCCTTTGTATTTCTTGCAATTGCGCCCTCTAATTAATCTAAAAGATTTTAAGGGAAAAAGTGTTTAAATCGGAGTCCTCTTTGGGTCCAATACCATCCGTTCCAGGAGCTTTATCTCATGCCCCAGCAGCAGAATCTACAAGCGTATTTCTTTACTAAGAAGAAAATATTTAGCAGTAGTGACATTAATTTGTCTGTACTCTGAGATTCCCCTTGTTCCTTTCTGCTGATCATGATCTAATGCAACTTGTGGGCGACGGCTTCTTTTGACGCTTTTGAACGGTGAAATTTCCTTATTGGGTTTTGTTTCTTTCTAGCCCCATTTGGCTGCCATAAGATAGAAATTTTTGATAAATTTTTATTTTTTAGTGTTTGGCAGCACTTTCAAAATTTATTAAGAATTTCAAATAACTTTTACTGAATAATCAAAAGTTATTAAAATTTTTAAGAGTTATTAATAATTTTTACAAAAACAATTAAAAATTCTTAAAATTACTAAAAATCTCTTAAAATTCGATTTGGAGCCTAGCATTTGACTTCATCAAGCAATCATTCAAAAAACCCAAGAGTATGCCGTTCCAAGAATGACAAGCATCGTATGAATCAAGCAGAAGGCAAATTAGGCTTTGAAAGTGAAATGTTCATCAATCTCATGTTTCCTGAAAATTTGATTTGATTTAGCTACGTCTGCAGTACAAATATATATTTGCAGAGCAAAAAGAACCAGTGAAAAGGAAAAACCATATTACTAATCTTTATAATTTTTTTGTGTGTCCACATTCGGTGCCATCAGTGCTCATCCGGATCGATCAGATCATCGGTGTTGATCAAACAGTAACAAGAGTTGCATCACTTTTAATCTCGGGGCTTGGGGCACGAGCTTCCTCTGCAGGCGCAGGGGTAGGTGCAGGCGCAGCCTTCACTACTGCTGCTGTTGGCTCCTCCGAAGGCTCTGCCTCTTCCAGCTCCACAGGCTTTGATCCAGCGGATGGCTCCTCAGCGGCCGGTTTAGAAATATCATCCTCTTCCTTCTTATTAGCCGCACCAGCATATCCCTCCTCCTACATTATTCAAACACAAATTTTACATTGGAACTTTTGAAATGACAAAAATAATAAAATTTAATAAAAATTATGAAATCGTAATTTATATCGTAAAATAAAAACTAAATAATTTTTCAATATTTTTCAACGTTTCGAATACATCAAATATTAATTTAAATAATAATAATAAAATAACTGGATAGACAAATATAAAATTTGTGTTAATCACTTGTGGGACAACGTCGGACTCGTTTGGGGCGGTGGTGGCGGCGGCCGGGACATCCCGGTCGTCGGGGAGGGGGGCCTCCTCCTGTTTGGTGTTCAACTCCCTGGGCTTGCTCGCACAGCCTCCCATGATTAGCAAATGGTGATGAGAGGCGGACGAGGAGGGCTTGGTGTGGAAACGAAAGAGAGGTTTTTTTTTTTTTTATTGAACAGGAAACTTGAATGAATAAAAACGATTGAGACCGCTGGGTTGATCGAGAGGGCCGACCAAATAGTTTATTATATAAGGTTGTCTAATTCCTGATTTTTAGGAGGGGATGTAATTTGGGTGGTCTATTTGTGCCCAATCCATTATGTTTTGCATTTATGGACGGCTTGCAATGTATCTTTTGCGAATTTTTAGGATTAATGATTGGGTTTGATCCTTTGGGATTGCCCCGAATGGGAAGAGATTTTGACCGGGAAAGTTGTGGCTCTCCGTGCTCTCTCCTCGTAGAAATCAAGGTGAGGTGAAATCTTGTTCATCTGCTTCTAAAATTATCAAAATAAACAAGGTGTTCAGTGGATTAAAATTAATCAAAACTGTAAAATTTTATTTATTTTTGTATTTTTTTAATTAAATTTCATCACACATAATTTTTACTATACTTTTTAATTAATTTTTATCAACCAAATACCCTAAAAATTCAAGAACTAATTTAATGGATAAAAAATCACTTGGATTTAAATCATTCTCAGAGTTAATTTTACTAACTTTAATTTTTAGCGGTTGTTTGACAAACTAAAAAGAATTTAATTTTTATTAACTTTTGCTTGCTCTCTTTAATTAAATTACATAGTCATTTTTACATTAATTTTTTTTATATAAAAATTGGTCACACAAATACCACCTTAACTATAACTTGATGTTCTTTCCAAATACTAAAAAAAGAAATAAATAATTATCAAAGTGCAATTGTCTTTCTTTTTCAAAATTATTAAACGTGGTTGTTATTATATCCTGAATAAAATTTAATTGGGCATTTAGGGACAGGTGGCCAATTCAGTTACTTTTTTTTTAACTTTTTTGAGCTTAATTCATCATCTACGTAAACTTAATTTATCACTCATTTTAACTTAAACTCAAGTTCAAATTTAGGAGCACTTAGCTTGAAATTTTGTGTGCCGAATTAATAAAATAACATAGATTAAAATATTCTTATTAAAATAATATTGTTTTTATTTAATAGAACAATGTTATGTTGGTTTAATTAAGCTATTTATTTTAATAATTTATATTTTAGATTAACAGAATCTTGTTTTGATTAAACAAACTATTTCCGATATGATCTTAAACTTAAATTATTTTTTATTGAAAAGAATTTGAATTTATGTAAAAGTTTGAATGTAATACCGTGCAACCTAGTATTAATGGTTGAATTTAAATTCAAATAAGCCGAAAATTAACTAAGAATTCACCCCTCCAAAGAGGAAGCTTAAATACAGAAGAATGTGACAAAATGAATATTTTGTTCTAGATACACATTCTCTCGCATGGTTATAACGTCTACATAATGAGTGAACATTTTTTAATGGTCATCGCTTTAAAACAATGTTGTTAGAATCATAGTATTCAAATATGAAATACCCATGTGGTTCTACAGCATCCGTCGGTAGGGTTTATTATTATTATTATATTTTATTATTATTTTTTTATTTCTTAACAAAATTTGAATTCTGTGAGAGTCGTGACAATCTTGGAAAATCTGGAAAAAGGAGATGCGGTAGTAAACGCATACTACTATTGTTATAGTATATTTAAAATGATATCGTTTTGATATTTTTTTTTTAAAATAACGTATTTTTATTTAAACGAAGAATATAATTATTTAAATAAAACGACATCGTTATAAAGAAAAAAAATTCTAAAACGGTATGATTTTAAACATAGCAGTACATTCCTTACTCTCCCCTGTTCCGAAAATCTGTGCAGGGAGGATGAATCGCCAGCTGGCGTGGAATGAAAATTTATGACATGTGAAGGCTGCAAACCTTCATCCTATCCATTCACTTCATCACAAATCATTGCATTTTTATTATAGAAGTGTGGATACAAATTGTATGATTATTATTTTGGTTATGTAATTAAATTAGAATTATAAAAATAAAATAATGTGACTGTTAAAATTTTAAATTTATAAATGATTTAATTAAGGATAATTTTTGAAAATTATTTGACTTAATTAAGGATGGTTTTTGGAAATTATAGTATAGATCCATTAACCGAATTTTCGTACTTTGCTAAGGGATTTTTATAATTTATTTAAAGTAATGACGGATGAAAATAGTTATATATATATAAAGTTTTGGACAATATTTAATGTAAGAATAATATTTATTATTTGAAGCTTAAAAAAATTTAAAATCTAACAACAATGAAATAATTAGTTATATATTTTAAAAAAATAAATAAAAAAGTGAGATACATTAGGGTCGTTGTCAACTTCTTATAATTTTAATACAAAAATAATATTCAATATTCAATCACTTTAAAAAAATATTTCAAACATCCCTAATAACAATAAATTGATTCACTATAAATTTACATATATAATAAAAAGGTGCGACAAGTGTCGATACTTTTTGTTTAGAGGGAGATGAATTCGTGGCTTGGGTTGAGAATTGGTGAAAAATTAAACTTGTTTGGGAAATAAGAAAGAGAAAAAGGAAATGGAGACAATCAATTTACCTAAGTTCCCCTTCAAATAGCACGTTTTTCTTTAATTATGTTTTCTTCATCTTGTCCTTGGAATTTTTTATTATTTTAGGAATATTCATCGAAAAAATATATTTTAAGGAATATAATGATATTTTGTTTTTTGTTATTTTGTCATATTTTTTCAATTTAAAAAAGAAAATAAAAAAAATAAATATCTTAACGGACTTCAAGCCTCAAGCATGCATGACAACGTTAAAAAACTAAAACCGGCCCAATAGAAGGACCCAATACACTGTGCCCATTCAATTGGTGGATGCCACAGGTTCAATCCGTCTAATTTACTGGCCATTTTGCTGATTCACAGGTCGAGTAGAGGAAGTATTTCAATACATTTAAACACAAGAACTATGCTATTTCACAGGTCGAGTAAAGGAAGTATTTCAATACATTTAAACACAAGAGCCATCAAGTTTTTGGCATACCGAAAAATAATGAAAAATAATAAAAAATATGGTTTAAGAAATTTTTTAGCATTTGGTATACAGCCATCAAACGACGTTTTTCAGAGATGAATAATAAAATTTTTTGATTTTTCGTGTAACTTTTTGGAGAGAAAAATCGTCGAAACGGTTTCATTTAGAATTTTTTGACTTTTGCGTCAGTCGTTTAGACGGCATCGAGCAGTTGGGAAATCATCGAAACAGTTTGTTACTTTTTGTTGGGATGGTATACAAAAAATAGGTAAACTGTATGTCATTTAATAGTTTTTCATGTTGACATCCTAAAAAAAATTTTGTCTATTCGATTAATGAAATTCTAGTTATGTAATTTTTTTTAAAAGATATTAAACGTTTTTTTTTTTTTGAAATTTAAGAAAGTAAAAAAGTGTAAAGTATAACAAGAGAATTTCAAATATTTTCAGTAAAATTGGTTACGCCAAACACCTCGTCAAAAGAAAAAAGAAAAAAAAAAAAAAAAAGCCGACACACACACCAGAGCCTCTGTAATTGAAAATGGGCCCAACCAGGCCCACTCAAATTATATCCATTGTTCTCCTAGACATAGGGCTAAATGATGAGCAGTTGAACTTCATTTCTGTACTTATTCGTTAACGAGTTGTTCATTTGAGATTGATTCGTTATGAAATTAAATTATTTTCAATTCATTTAAGTTAAATGCGAGCTTTATATGACAAACTCAAATTTTTATATTAGATAATTGAACATTCAAACTATTTGAGTTTAAAATTTAATAAGCTATGCTTGAACAGATTTTTAAACGTAATAAAATTTTCAAATTAAACTCAAACAAAGTTGCTACGGAATTTGGTTCCGTGCGGGAAGAAGAAAGCATGATAGGAGGCTGAGCACATAGTAGAAGATCAGCTACAAGTCTATAGTTTGTAAACAGATAATATGGTATTCAAAAGGCAAATTAGGGTGTGCTTTAATAAAAAAAAATAACGGAAAATGTGGTTTGATTCACTTTTTGATATTTAACGTGTCTCACCAAACCATAAATTTTAGAGAGGAATAATACCGAATCCGTTCCGACGGTTTTGGTTGCCGTTAGGATGGCTAGTTTGAAGATTTTACAAAGACATTGCTGAATCCGTCGGAACGGTTTTCAGCAGTGACCAAACTGTCGGAATGGTTTGGTACTTTCAGTCGGGACGATATGTAGAAACTAAAAAAAAAAAAAAACAAAGTAGGTATTATTTTGTAGCGCACGATTTCGTGATGACATTCCTAAAAATTTTTTTTTCATTCGATTAACGGAATTGTAGTTATGTTATTTTTTTGGTAGATATGTCACTTTTTTTTTAAAATTGGAGGGAAAGAAAATGTAAAAGTGTAACAGAGGATTTCTGAGATTTTTAGAGATTTTCAGAGTTTTTCAGCAAATTTTTGTGGCCCAAACGCACCCTTAATAATAAAATAATGTTTTGTTTGAAACCAAAAAAAAAAAATTAAAATGAGGAAAATTGAGAATTCCAAACTCCCCCCACCCGGGGGGAAATTTTTTGATTTTAAGCCAGAAGTATAATTTGGCAATTCGGGAAAAAAAAAAAAGAAAAAGAAAAACAGCTGAATTTATATATATCGCTGTTAAAGTTGTAAAAAAAAAAAAAAAATTAAGGAATTGTTGTTCAAAGAAAAATATTTGTTACAAGAAAATTTGAGTTTGGAAAGCTTCAGTATTTGGGATATTTACTTTGAGTCCATGTCTTATTTTGTATTTTTTGAAAAAAGAAAATTTTTTAAAACGGATCTAATTATTTATATTTTAAAATTTTACCTTAAAAATACAAAAATAAACTTTTACATGAAATTTATTTTACAGGTGTTGTTACTTACGAGGGCGCTAGTGTCTCCTCGTGCCTAAAGACACGGGTTCTCCTCCTCTCTCTCTGTTTGCCAACTTAAATAAATCTGATCATTTATTTGTCGTATAGATGTTAAATCAAATGAGTTTATTTGTATAACAGGTTGTTGATATTTAGGTGGAACGATGTCGTTTTGAAGATAAAAAACACCGAAGCGGCGGCGTTTTGTAACGCAGATGCTGATTCCTCCTGCAAACTTCATTTTTCTTCAGCAGCCACCGCGGCTGCTCCCCTGAGCAGCAGAATGCCGATTAGTCCAACAAGTATAATCTCTCTCAGAAAATCCTCAGCCGCCGCCGCTTATCTCCTCCTCAGAACCCTGACCACCGCCAACAATGGAATAAACACGCCAAGATTCGCCGGCGGCGACCGAGGCAAATCGAACGACGACTACTTCGCGGCGATCCACCATATCTCCAACATAGTCCGGCGCGACATTTACATGGAACGAACCCTCAACAAGATGCGAATATCCACGGTGAATTCTGAACTCGTTTACCGCGTTCTCCGCAGCTGCAGTAACTCCGGCATCGAGTCCTTCCGCTTCTTCAACTGGGCTCGCACCCACCACCCTTCCTACGACCCAACGACCTTCGAGTTCGAGGAGCTCCTCAGAACCCTCGCCCGAACCAAACACTGGGAGACCATGTGGAAGGTTGCCGACCAAATGAAGACCCGCAACCTCCCCATCTCCCCTGACATCGTTTCCTTCATCATCGAACAATACGGAAAGCACGGCCTCATCGACCAAGCCGTCGAGCTTTTCAACAAGACAAAAGCCTTCAATTGCCCCCAAACCCCACAAATCTACAACTCCCTCCTCTTCGCCCTCTGCGAGGTCAAGAATTTCCAGGGCGCCTACGCGTTGATCCGCAGAATGCTCCGCAAGGGCGGCGCCCCCGACAAGACGACCTACTCGATCCTCGTCAATGGGTGGTGCTCCGCCGGGAAGATGAGGGAAGCCCAGCACTTCCTCGAGGAGATGAGCCGCAAGGGTTTCAACCCGCCGGTTCGCGGCCGCGACCTTCTTATCGATGGCTTGCTCAACGCTGGCTATCTCGAAGCTGCAAAAGAGCTTGTTCGGAAAATGAACAAAGAGGGTTTCGTGCCGGACGTCGAAACCTTCAATTCCTTGTCAGAATCGCTATGCAAATCCGGAGAGATTGACTTCTGCATCGAGCTTTACAGAAACGTGTGTAAATTGGGGTTTTCTCCCAACACTGATACTTACAAAACCATGATAACAGCGGCTTCCAAAATGGGTAGAGTCGACGAGGCGTTGGGGATTCTCCATAGCTCTATGGAAGATGGGCGAAGGCCGTTTCCGAGCTTGTATGCTCCGATTCTGAAGGCATTTTGCAGGAGAGGACAATTCGATGATGCGTTTAGCTTCTTCGGGGATATGAAGGTGAAGGGTCATCCACCCAATCGGCCTCTCTATACAATGTTGATAAAGATGAGCAGCCGGGGAGGTAGATTTGTTGAGGCTGCGAATTATTTGGTGGAGATGACTGAGTTGAGTTTGCCGCCATTGACGAGAACGTTTGATATGGTTACTGATGGGTTGAAGAACTGCGGGAAGCATGATCTGGCTAAGAGGATTGAGCAATTGGAGATCTCTCTCCGCGGTGTTTGAAGACTCTGTATCGACTAATGCTAGAAAGGTAGGTTAATTTCGATTTGGATTGGATGCTATCCCACCCTTATTTATCCAATCCTTGTACATTCATTACTCTTTTTACAAGCTTTGATCTTCTCCGTGTCAACAGCCAAGATTTATATTTTAGGGTAAATTTTCACATGCTTATAATTTACGAGCAATCTCACTTTAGAACCGACACTTGAAATCATCTCTCTCTGTTGTACATTTAATTCAATTTCATTTTATTAGTTATTGTTAAAAAAATGTGACTAGAAATGGCTAGTGGAATTTTTCATCAATAAATTTGACAAAAAGAAGCAAAGTAAAACAATTGAGATGCACGGGTAACAAACTTTAGACAATTTAAAGTACATTTCTTGAAGTGAGATTGATGATGTTCATGGATATAGAATGTAATTTACCTTATAATTTTTGTGACTTCAATACTGTTGTTAGAGTTTTATTGAAAAACATTGAGTACTATTTGTCTATTTATTTTTAATTTTTTTTAAGTTAAGGTTATTTTGAACTTATTTCTAACCCATGTTCTTGGAACTGTTTTTAGATCTTAAATAATGTGTTGGGAAAAAAAGAATAACCAATTAAGGCCTCCTTTGTGTTTTGTCTTCCTAGAATTGATGTCTTCAATTTTCATTTATCAGCTCTGGTCAAAATCAACATGCTGGAGATTTCACTCAACTGATGATACATTGATGGAAGTCATGGGCTCAAGAGCTCTGTTGATGGCAGTAATCTATATTTTATGTTTGTGCTGCTCTGAAGGAGTTATTAAGAGCTTGAGTATACCTTATGATTACCAAAAAAAAAAAAAAAATTGAGGTGGCTAGGATGACAACAAAATGAACACACTTTAGTAGGCAATATTTGACATGACTCAATAACATGATCCAAATGCGACGCAACCTGTGACATGAATTACTAACAGAAAACCCGAAACACACACTCACACTTGTGCACACATACGTGCACACATATAAATTCTAGTTGCCTAAGCTATTTGGAACTGATTAAGATGATTTTCCAATTGAATACAAGGAAAGGATAACATTGATTTGAAATTCGCTTGATGTTTGCATACACTTGTAATTAATGGCAATTAATGTGGATTGAATAAAATCCATATGACTAACATGTCAGCAAACGAAACCTTCTCTGCTTACCTTTTGGATGCCTTTCTGCATGCTGAATTGAATCAAAGTGGGAAAGGAAGGAAACCAGTTTTTGATGGATCAATCTTGATATTTACATGCATGTTGCTTTGCCCTTGATATTTATTTTCTGCTTTGTACTAGTTTGTCTTCCTTTTCACTTTTTTGCATTGCTCATTGACTAATGGATATGCATCAGATTGAAAGGATAAGTTCCATCCTCAGAGCAATCTCTCCTCCTTTACTTGAAACAATTTCTAATTATTGACTTTCCACCTTTTAGCAATATTTTTTTTTTGGGGGGGGCGGGGTGTGGATGAGATGGATTCATATATTGCTAATTTGATTTTTTTTTTTTTCACCATTTGTTAAGGGTCATAGTTCCTAGAGGTCGTATATTAAAGAGAAGGCAGTAATTAGAGGTATAGCTTATAGAATGCTGCTTCTGTGGTGCCACCTAAAATTCGTAGAGGGTGTCTAGCTTCCCCTGAAGTGGCGATCCATTCCCTTACGATTTTTATTTTTGCCTTTGTTTTTAGTTGTTTATCTGTCATTGTTATCACATATTTCGTTGCTTTTCAGTTGACTATGTCAGGTTTATGTATATGAATATGACTTCGTATGTGATATTACCTGCGAATATGTCATCCTCATCATTTTTGTCTCTATGTTGCAGTAGCTTCCTTATTTGACTTGTCTATTCATGCTTCTTTCATCTTATTTTTAGCATTGACTGAATTTCTGTGATGCTCGGTCAAACTTAGCTAGAGCGCACATGCAGAAAGTAAGACTTAAGGAGGTGGCCCAATGTTGTCAGCAAGCTCTTGCGTTGAACCCTCATTTGGTAAGCGCAATTAAATTTTCCCTTTTATTTTCTCCTTTGATTTCACAGTATTGGCTGACAGTGGTTATCTGCAAGTATGAGGGAGAGGAAACGTTTATATAATAAATACATTCCGAATACTAATAATATGGGTGCATTTGGAGTGAGATAATTTATGAGTTCGTAATTATACAGTAAGATAAAAAGTAAATAATTTTTAAAAATTTTCAGATTTTTTCACCGTTTTTCAGCGTGTCAAATACACCATATATATATTTAACTTTTTGTAAATTTCTCATTACATGGTAACCAAATAGAGTACTGTAACATTTTCATTTTGTATAGCTTTCCTTACTGATTAAACTCTGTTGCTTGGCATAGGTTGACACTCATAACAACCTTGGGAACTTGATGAAAGCACGCGGGCTGGTACAAGAAGCAAGTCTCATTATGCAGAATGCAGTGCATCTTAGATGCCCTCTTTGCTTTTAGATAGACTGGTGAACTAAATATGGTTATCGCTGGGTTGTGAATTTCTTATTTGTGAGAGTGCCAGTATAATTATGTTCTCTCCAGCTGCTGTTTTAGTGAGTAAGATCAATTTTGTGGTGAATCTGTGTTTCTGTGCCAGTAATGAGTCTTTGAGGGATGATTCAGTGTTGTTTCTTTTGATTAGCGCAATGGGTCATGTCTGTTGAGGGCCAAATTTGTATATTCAGAATTAATGGGATGCATGTGTCACCTCTCTATGCAGTTTGTTACACCTTCGAGAAACATCTACTCGGAAAAGATTGTTCATCTTCCCCATTTCTATTTTTGTAATAAATGACTACAAATTGTTCATCATCCCCAGTGCTATTTTTGTAATAGATGACTACATACAGGTGGGTGGATTTGAATACTTTTTAAATCTATGATATGAAATGTAGGGATGTTGTTATTGTACTTTCAATAGTTTGCCCATATATATATATATATATCTTTTGTTTTGGTAATCCAGAACTTCACCGATTTATTGTAACTCTCTCAATGAACCGTGTAGTCGATGGATAAATCGGGATTTGCGTAATACCTCAGAAATCACGCGAACCGATTAAGTACGAGGCATGTGAGAATGTGAGAAGTTCCAAGATTTGTTAGACTTTGAATTCGAACTTCCAATCTCTCTTAGGAAAGTTAAGAGTTCTTGGGACAGTTGGTTATTTTGCCCTTATATGGAAGGTGCACAAGGCACAATTCTCTGTGTGGTTATTTTGCCCTTATATGGAAGGTGCATAAGGCACAATTCTCTGTGTGTGTGTGGTTTTGAAATTTTTGTGTGCAGAAAATCTTGATGTGTTGAATTCAAACTGGGCCTAAGTTAAAGTCTAGATGTGTGGAGTTTTTTTTTTTCAAATGAAGTTTCTATTTTGTTGATGAGGAGGGGAGTTGAAATCGCAGTGTTCAAATGAGCTTTCTGATTTCTGTATTGTCGGCTTTGCTTGGTTAGTTTGGATGGGCAGTGGGAACCTGCCACGTGCAATCTATTTAAAGCAAGTGAAGCAACGAGGAGAAAGGAATCAAAGCAAGAGAAGTCCATAAGAACATTCTCTTTTTTGAGGACTCAAAATTATACCCAAAAAATAAATATTTTTTTTAAAAAGCTCCAATTTTTGGTTTCTCTGTAACATTAAAGAGGATAACATTTGTGATGTAACGCGGATAACTTTTTTTTTTCCCCCTTTTTAGAAGGGTCATGTGACCCTGAGCTCCATGTGGCTTCGTCCCTTGCTGCACATAAGATTCAATAAAAATTTATGTGATTAAAATTAAAATTTTAAACTCATTAAATAAAAAATTTAATTGAAGTTTTTATGATTTTTTTCTATAAAATATAACAAAATAATTTTTTTTTGTCATTTTAGAGATTTTGATTACTAAAAATTTAATGGTCTTAGTTATATATTTAAGAAATAAATGATAAAATAATATATTTGTATCACTCAGAATTAGGGGTTGGCATTTCAAGCTTGAATATGGTATTCCAGTTTATAATTATGTCTATTCATATCAATTCTTAAATATCTTTAAACTTAATAAATAATTAAATAATCAATTTGTTTCAAAATTGGGTAAAATAATATTAAATTGTGTTAATTTGAGTTTAGGCTTTCATACAAAATGTGTTTTGAGTGATAAAAAGTGAGATAAAATAAGATCAAGTAAGACAAGTTATAGGATTCGTAATCGTGTAGTGAAATAAAAATTAATTAACTTTTAAAATACTTTCAGAGATTTTTAGAAATTTTCAACAAACCAAACGCACATCATATTTAAATTGTCCCTTAATTAACATTGCGAGTTGTGTTATATTGTAATCATATTATCAAATTATATCAAATATCACAGGCTCTACCTATAACCATGCCTGAATTCTCAAGCTCGGCGCACCTATTTTTTTGGGTTTCGGCAGGATCTTACGTATTAATCTAAATGGATCAGGCTAACGAATGTGAAATTCGGCCTGAATCCGACACTGTCAGGCCCGTTTTAATTAAAAATATATATTTTAATATTTTATGAATTTATATATTGACTTATTTATATATTTTTTTAGAAAGTAGCTATTTTAGTATTAAATTATTTTTTCTTATATTTTTTATATTATCTTTTAGTAAAAATGAAATTTAAAAGCCACCTTCTTAAAAAAATTAAAAATTAAAAAACCAAGTGGAATTATGTGGATGGGTTTGAAATTCAACGGATAGGTCCGAATTTGTTTAGGCCTACCCGATGGGTATTAAATTATTTTTAATCCTGACCCGAGCCTGGCAAATGTCCACGCCTGTAATCAAAACAAAAGTAAAGAAAGAGTAAAACAGATGGACAAAATAAAACAGGACAGGTGACCAAACAAACAGAGTCTTCCTTTTGACGCCGGTATCGGACATTTCAAGCATAGAACCGTTCAACAGAAAACCAATAAACCCTCTCTCTCTCTCTCTCTCTCTCTGTCTCAAATTGGGTACTTTTTCTCTCTGTAAATCATTTGATCCACCGTATCCCTCTTTCTCATCCCCAGGTGGAAATAGCTATTTTAGGGTTAGGGTTCTTGTAATTGCGAGGTTCTGATTGGAACAGATTAGAAGAAGAAAGGCGAGCTTTCTCGTCTCCAAAGAAAGCTCGCCCGCCAACCATGTCCGTGTTCTCCAGATCCGCTTTCTTATTCTTCATCTTCGTCGTTATCCTCGGCCTCTGCTTCTTTCGCACCGTCCGATCCGAATACGATGATTCTTCCGTCATCCGGTTACCACTCGCTGATGACGGTGGAGATCTCTGCGCCAGAACGGTGGCTCCTGCCTCTTGCCCTGTCAAGTGCTTCCGGACCGATCCCGTGTGCGGCGTCGATGGTGTGACCTACTGGTGCGGCTGTGCGGACGCCCTCTGTGCTGGCGCTCGCGTGGCTAAGCTTGGGTTTTGTGAGGTTGGAAATGGGGGAAGTGGTTCGCTCTCGGGTCAGGCATTCCTCTTGGTTCACATCGTTTGGCTTATATTGCTTGGCTTCTCTGTTTTGTTCGGCCTTTTCTGAGTGGAGTCCATCTCTTCTTTGATTTTGATTCATTTACTCTGTCCTTCGTTTCACTGTTCCTTTCGTTTTTATTTTTTTTTGTATTTGGAGTTTCTTCATGATAGTTACTTTGTGAATGTAATACGTATAGATTTCCATGTATCTGATTGTTTCTGTATCTAAGAGGGAGAATTGCAACCATTGTTCATCCATTCGTTGTGGATTTATAGAATTTATTTCCTTTTTCCTTTTTGTGCTTATGCTTTCATTAAAGTTGCTTACAATTCCACTCTGTTATTAATTGCAATTAATCGACGTTCATTAACTAAAGAAGATTATGAAAATATGGAGGATGATTTTATTGGTAAAGGACTTTGCAGGGTGTAGTGCCCAGTTAAGAACCCCATCTCCATGCTAGCACTATCTATGCGACAAGTACAGTGTGAAACTGTGTTTTGCCTGTTTTTTCATCATAATTATCACATTGAAAGGTACATCCGAGGTGGTAGCTCAATGCCACGGTGAAACTCCCTCCCTGTCTTCCTGCAAGACAATCGGTAGCTATGGCTCAAATCGAACATTTCACAGTGAGTGGAAACTCTTTTGTCATGCCAGGGAGTCTTTACACTAGTAGACCCTTCCCACTCTTTTGCTTAGCACTAAATATATGAAATGTGAAAGGTGAATAATTATTTTTAATATTTTGATGTGTTCTATACCATTCTATAATAGAATCAATGCTTTCCAGGCTTTTTTTATTGATCAAATCTATTGGCATTGTTTATCTGCAACTTTCGGCTCTTGTAAGGTTTATTTTTTATTTTTTTATTTTTTTTTTGAAAAGTAATAGAGAATTAAATTAATGATAATAAAAATACAAAATCTTGGGGGCATACCCCATGAAACTAGCATTAGCTAGATAACAACAATGGCTCAAAGGTATCCACAAACCAAAGAACATTAGTGTTCATTTAAGGTACAAATGAGATACTAAATCAAAATTCAAAGTAAATCAACACACCAAGGGGTGTGATGATACATTACACAGTTATACCCATTCTTGCTCTTCTATGAACTCTTATGTCATGGCAAGGGGTTGTTACCGTGATAGACCCTTTCCACTCTTTTGCTTATATATATATATATATATATGAAAGGTGAAACATGAATAATAATGTTTTAATATTTTGATCTGTTCTATACCAATCTACAATAGAATCAATGATCACCCTTTTTGCAGCCTTTTTTTATTTATCAAATCTATTGGCATTGTTTATCTACACTCTCTGGCTCTTGTAAGATCTCACTCGTTCCATGTTAACTGCCTTTTAAGTCAATTGATTCACAGTTCTTAGGCTTGACGGCTTGAAATTCTTCATATCTGCTTGAGTTTAGCTAGCCTAACATTCCAGATCTACCATATTTTGTTTTGATGATACATACCACAATTATAACCCATTCTTGCTCTTCTATAAACATTTATGACACACCAAGGGGTTGTTATACTGGGAAACCATTCCCACTCTTTCGCTTAGCAATAAGGTGAAAGGTAAATAATAATGTATTAATGTTTTGATCTGTTCTACACCAATCTACTTTATAATCAATGATCACCTTTTTTGCTGCCATTCTTTATTGATCAAATCTATTGGCATTATTCATATTCACTTTCTGGCTCTTGTAAGATCTCACTCGTTCCATTTCAGATGCTTTTTAAGTCAATTGATTCGCAGTTGTTAGGCTTGATGGCTTGAAAATCTTTGTATGCTAGCCTAACATTCCAGACCTTCCCTAGTTTGTTTTGATGATACATACCACTGTTGTAACCAATTCTTGTGCTCTTATAAATTCTTATGTCACGCCAAGGGGTTGTTACATTGGTAAACCGTTACCACTCTTTCGTTTAGCTATATATATTATATATATATGAATGAAAGGTGAAAGGTGAATAATAGTGTGTTAATATCTTGATCTGTTCGATACCTATCTACAATATAATTAGTGATCACCCTTTTGCGGCCTTTCTTTGTATATCAAATTTATTGGCATTCTTTGTCTTGACTTTCGGGCGCTTGTAAGATTTCCCTCGTTCCATTTCAGCTGCATCTTAAGTCAATTGATTCGCAGTTGTTAAGCTTCGTGGCTTGAAGATCTTCATATTTGTTTGACTTTAGCTAGCTTCACATTTCAAATCTAGCCTTTTTTGTTTTGCTAATACATACCAAAGTCAAAACCCATTCTTACTCGCCTACAAACTCTTATGTCATGGCAAGAGGTTATATTAGTTAGATGTTTCCCACTCCTTGCTTAGCAATATATATATTTATATGAAAGGTGAAAGGTGAATAGTAATGCTTTAATATTTCAACTTGTTCTATACCAATTTGCAATAGAATCAATGATCACCTTTTGTGTAACATTTCTTTATTGATCAAATCTATTGGCATTGATTATCTACACTTTCTTGCTCTTGTAGGATCTCAGTCGTTCCATTTCAGCTGCCTTCAATTGATTCACAGTTGTTAGGCTTGATGGCTTGTAGTTCTTCATATTTGTTTGAGTTTAGCTAGCCTAACATTCCAGTTCTACTCCATTTTGTTTTGATGATACATACCACGTTTATTCTTGCTCTCCCGTAAACTCCTATGTCATGCCAAGCGGATATTACATTGGTAGACTCTTCCTACTCTTTCGCTTAGCAATTTATATATTATATATATGAAAGGTGAAAGGTGAATAATAATGTTCTAATATTTTGTTCTATTCTATACCAATCTACAATAGAATCAATTATCACCCTTTTTTGCAGCCTTTCTTTCTTGATCAAATTTTTTGGCATTGTTTATCTGCACTTTCTCACCCTTGTGAAATCTCACTCGTTTCATTTTAGCTGCCTTTAAAGTCAATTGATTCGCAGTTGTTAGGTTTGATGGCTTGAGGTTCTTCATATTTGAGTATACCTAGCTTGACGTTCCAAATGTAGCCCATTGTCTTGTGATGATACATACCACACTTCTAACCATTCTTTCTCTCCAAGAAACTCTTATGTCATGCCAAGTGGTTGTCACAGTGGTAGATTTCCCACACTTTTGCTTAGCAATATATGTGTGAAAGTTCAAAGGTAAATAGTATTGTTTTAATATTTTGATCTTTTCTATTCTAATCTATAATAGAATCAAGGATCACCCTTTCTGCAGCCTGCCTTTATTTGTCAAATCTATTGGCGTTGTTTATCTTGACTTTTGGACTCTTTTAAGACCTCACATGTTCTATTTCAGCTTCGTTGTAAGTCAATTGATTCACAATTGCTACGCTCGATGGCTTGAAGTTTTCATATTTGTTTGAGTTTAACTAGCATAAAATTCCAAATGCACCCCATTTTCTTTTGATGACGCATGCCACACTTATATCCAATTTTTCTCTCTTATAAGCACCTATGTTACGCCAAGCGATTGTTACACTGGTAGACTCTTCCCACTCTTTCGCTTAGCAATATATATGAATGTGGAAAGATGAGTAATATTTTCTTAATAGTTTGATCTTTTCTATACGAATCTACAATCGAATCAATGATCACCTTTTTTGCAGCCTTTCTTTATTGATCAAATCTAGTGGCGTTGTTTTTTTTTTGACTTTCTGGCTCTTTTAAGACCTTACGCGTTCTATTTTAGCTGCCTTTTAAGTCAATTGATTCGCAGTTGTTAGGCTTGATGGCTTGAAGTTCTTCATATTTGTTTGAGTTTAGTTAGCCTAACATTCTAGATCTACCCCATATTGTTTTGGTGATACATACCACAGTTATAATCCGTTCTTGTTGTTCGATGAACTCACTTCATATTCCAGATGTATCCCATTCTGTTTTGATGGTGCATACCACAGTTCTAAACCGTTCTTGCTCTGGTATAAATGCCTATGTCACATCAAAGGTTGTTACACTTGTAGACCTTTCCACTCTTTTGCTCAGTAGTATGTATAAATATATATACATATGTGTGTGTGTGTGTGTGTGTGAAAGCTGAAAAATAATATTTTAATATTTTGATATTTTCTATTCCAATCTACAATAGAATAAATGGATCACCCTTTATGCAGAATAAATGGATCACCCTTTATGCAGCTTTTCTTTATTGATCAAATCTACTGGCGATGTCTATCTGCACTTTCTGGCTCTTTTAAGACCTCCCTCGTTCTATTTCAGTGTTTTTAAGTCAATTATTCGCAGTTGTTAGGCTTGATGGCTTGAAGTTCTTCATATTTGTTTGAGTTTAGCTAGCCTATCATCTCAAATGCATCCCGTTTTGTTTTGATGATATATACCACTCTTATAACTCATTCTTACTCTCTTACAAACTCTTATGCCACCCTAAGGGATTGTTACACTGGTAAACCATTCCCACTCTTACGCTTGGCAATATATATATATATATGAAAGGTGAAAGTTGAATAATAAAGCATTAATATTTTGATTTGTTCTATACCAGTCTAAAATTTAATCAGTGATCACCCTTTGTGCGGTCTTTCTTTTTTGATCAAATATGTTGGCATTATTTATCTTTATTTTTTTGGCTCTTGTAAAATCTCACTTGTTCCATTTCAACTGCTTTTAAAGCCAATTGATTCACAATTGTTAAGCTTGATGGCTTGATGTTCTTCATATTTGTTTGAGTTTAGCTGGCCCAACATTGCAAATCCACCCTATTTTGTTTTTGATGATACACACCACCCTTATAACCTATTCTTGCTCTCTCATGTCACGCGAAGTGGTTGTTACATTGGTAGATCCTTCTCCCCTTTTCACTTAACAATATATGGTGAAAAGTGAATAATTATGTTTTAATACTTCGATTTGTTCTGTTCCGATCTACAGTAGAATCAGTGATCAATCTTTTTGCAGTCTTTCTTTATTGATCCAATATATTGGCATTGTTTATCTAGAGTTTTTGGCTCATTTAAGATTTCACTCGTTTTGTTTCAACTGCCTTTTTTAAGTCATTTGATTCGTAGTTGTTAGGTTTTGCGGCTTAAGGTTCTTCATATTTGTTTGAGTTAGCTAGCCTGATGTTCTAGATCTACCCTATTTGTTTTGGTGATACATACCACAATTATAACACATTCTTGCACTTCTATAAACTCTTATGTCACGGCAAGAGGTTGTTACACTAGTAGACCCTTCCCATCTTTTGTGTCGTGATATATATATATATATATACATGTGAGAGGTGAAAGGCGAATAATAATGTTTTAATATTTTGGTCTGTTTTATACCAATCTACAATAGAATCATCAGTCACCCTTTTTGTAGCCTTTCTCTATTAATCAAATCTATTGGCATTGTTTATGTTGACTTTCTAGCTCTTGTAAGATCTCGCTCGTCCGTTTTGGCTGTCTTTTAAGTCAATTGATTTGCAGTTGTTAGCCTTGATAGCTTGAAGTTCTGCATATTTATTTGAGTTTAGCTAGCTTGACATGCTTGATCTACCTCATTTTGTTTTGATGATACATACCACAAGTATAACACATTCTTCCTCTGTTATAAACTCGAGTCACACTGGGGGGTTTTTACGCTGGTAGACCTTTCCCACTTTTTGGTTTACCAATATACATATGTTTGTGTGAAAGATGAATAATAATGTTTTAATATTTTGATATGTTCTATACTATTCTACAATAGAATCAATGCTCGCCCTTTTTGCAGCCCTTCCTTTTTAATCAAATCTATTGGCATTATTTGTTTGTTGTTTTTGGCTCTTGTAAGATCTCAGTCATTCCGTTTTAGCTACCTTTTTTTAAGTCAATTGATTCGTAGCTGGTAGGGTTGATGGCTTGAAGTTCTTCATATTTGTTTGAGTTTTGCTAGCCTAAGATTCTAAATCTACCTGATTTTGTTTTTATTAATCCATATAACCTACCTTACCTAGTGAAAAAAATGCTTGGTTTGGTTTGGTATACATATTTCAGTTATAATCCACTTTTGAATTTTGAGTGTTGCTTGGCATTTCCTTGGTATACCTGTTGAGTATTGCTTAACATGGTCCCCCGTTTTTTTTCTTTTTTTGGGGGTTGTCTCATTTGTATTAGAAGGAACGTTGATGGTATGATTCTTGAATTTTGAGTTGGTATTCTTGAGGAGTAAAAGTTCAGCTTCAGCTGCCTCTGGATCATAACCTTGTATGAATATAGCTTAGAACATGACCTTGTTGATATTTCTCTGCAACTTTACACTGTCAATCTCTCTCCTAATAAGATGCAAATTTTGGGACTGAAAATGCAGGCATTTGACTTGCATGGGCCACATAACCTTTGTGATTGAAAAACAAGTCATTTATTTATTAATTTTGGTGTCTTGAAATTCAACTGATTTATTGCAGTCCTTAACGAACCCTGGATAATTCGGAGGCCCACGTAACACCCACAAATCAGATAAACTGGTTAAGTCCAAGACTTTTGTGGGAAGCTTCAAGATTTGCTGGGCTTTAGAGTCAAACTCCTAACATCCCTTACTGTCAAGAGTTCTAGACAGCTGTCCTAAAGTAGAAAATACCAAACAAACATCAACAGCAAATTGTATAGATGAGAATTTGTAATAATTTTTATTCTGTTGATCTGGGACTCCCATTATTATTATTATTATTTTTTGAAAGGTAAGTAGAACAAATACATAAATGCAAATTAATTCACCAGGCACTGTAAAGTCATAATTTATTATGTAATTCCTAATCCGTTGCCAATAAAAGTGTAATGGACTATGCGTCTAGTAGCACCGTCGATTCAGAATTCTATGCCAAAAGAAGAATTACCTATTTTCTCATCAACGAAAGGAAAAAAAAAAGGATGGGAGGTTTTTTGGGGGGTAAATACAGATAGGTCTCTGTCTTCTTGGATCTAAGTGTGGTGGTCCTCTTTAAGGGCATCGGTCGAATTGTTGCCAATCAAGCTTTTGTATATACCGAGAGCTTGAGACATCATGCTGGCCGGGTTGGAAGCTGATGTTGGCAACAGCAACGTAGTACTCTAATGAGATGACACGAAGAAAATAAAAAAACCACAAAATAGAGTAAGGAAAAATTCAAATCAATTTAGCTTTAAAATAAAATATTTATCAACACAATCCTTAAAAAGTAAGCTGTGTTGTCTACCTTTTTGGCGACCTCGCTGAAGGCTTATATGTATTGCTCAGCAATTCTTAAACTTGCTGCCCGCAAACCATAGGTGGCAGATTCGATTATCTTAAATATATTCGTGAACTAGTGGTTCGCGTTTTCAAGCAACTTGACAAGACAACTCGTATTGACATCTTTATTCTTGTAGGCATTTTCAATGATAACCTAAACTGAGTTACCAGCTAAAGAATTATTCACAACTATTATCAAAAGCATTGCTTCATAAGACACGCTATTGGATAGAACTTATATGTCAGTGTAAGGTACAAACTATAGTAATCTAAACCTGTATAAGAGAAACCATGAACCGACGTACTGTCATTCACTTGTTTAGACAACTGTAGCAATTTAGACAACTCTTACAATCTAAGGCAAGAGAATTCTGCAAGGCATGTAATTTAGAATAGGAGATGTGCAATCCACAGGAATGAAGGACCTCACCTCCACACCACCATGTTCTTTTAGAGCATGTGACACTCTGGCAATACCTTCGGCTGTTGCTTGTGCTTTGGCAAGAATTGCCTTTGCTTCTCCTAGTTTAACCCAAAAAAAAAAAAAAATAAATAATAATAATAATAAATTAATAAATAAATAATTATTAATACAAAAGGACGCGTGGGTTTGAAGCAATGTTTATCAAGTGTGGAAGCATCAACACAATCAATTTGGACCATGCAGAATAGTTATGGGCCCAAAAAAATGGAAGGTTAGAGCATCCATGGAACGAGAGCGTGCACAAATTGATATTCACATAGAGCAAAAAATCAGGTCCCTCTTCCTCCAAAAAGATGGTTTCATTCCACAGGCAACATCCTATACCAAAAGCTTTTCAGAGCAACATCCCCAGGCAACATCTTTGCACAAGATATCTTTCCTCCATAATAACAAAGTTGGCCTTATTTGAATGGTGTTAGCCATGGTTTTATACCTCTGATGTATTACATAACCAGGTCTGTGTATGAGAGAGAGCGATAGAGGGGGGAGGATATAAAGGGCATAAAATTCACCACAATTATGTTTGAAAAATGCTAAATGCACTCTAATTTTACCCTTGTTTTTTCTCGTAATTTATCATGTCTAATTTGTTCAACAACGAGATATCACTGTAAACTGCTATTCACATGGGAAATATAAATAAATAATAAAGAATTACAGATAGAGTGATCAAAATTTGATAACTGACTTTGTGCTCTATTAACTTGGTCCATTTTTGTAGCTTCAGATGCAAGGATCACTGAATTCTTCTTCCCATCAGCAATATTAATGTTAGCCTACCTTTCTCCTGTTATATATACATCAATTATCAGGAATACATGTGGGACGAAGGACACTTTGTTATAAAAAAAGGTTTCTGATAATGTTCTTTTTTTTTTTTTGTTCGTAAACCCTAAACACTACATATCATATAATGGAATCCTTACTAAGCAAAATTAGAAAGGCTTCTTTATAGTGAAATCTGTATTAAATAATGGCAAGGTTAGTTTAAATTCAAGGACTTTCTCAGGAGGTCAACTGCATCCTCTTAGGTAGATATTTCTCTACTTGAACTTAAACTAGGTGGTTACTAAAAGGTTGAATGATTGTTAACAGGTTCTGCATGTGTATTAAGGAGATGAAATCAGTGAATTTGTTTGTCTAGCCAGTGACAAAGGGGATTTTGGGAGATCAGCTGTTCACGTTCTTTGCCAAGATAGCACCAACAAAAACTTTGGTATCAAACTATTAATTTCTTGATTAGTAAAAGTTGAAGGAGTCTTAATTGCATGTGTACCCCAAATGAATGAATTTGCCCATCCATCACTTCAGTGATATAGATAGTTGGTAATTTTTTTCTCTCGTTGAGTGACGTCTTCCTATATCCTGTTATATTTTGTGGTGGAGAACTTGTAGAGTGCATACATCAAGAGCTTATAATCACCCCCTTCCCCCAACAATTTTTGGAGAAGAGGGTACTTACTTGGTTTGAAAAAGGTATTGGAGAGATTCGAAAGTTCCAGACATTCAGTGTACAAAATCAAGCAACTTTTTTCCAAGTCAAACGTCCAGGTTGAGCACACCTTGAAGAATAATCACACGTGTATGCAACTTCTCTATTTTTTTTTTACTCGTCTATGATCTTAGTCTTAAATGTACAGCTAATATTGGGCCTTTATGCTCAAATGTGAGTCCTAGTAAATTAATCTATCACCTAGGGTGATTTACACTGGGTTATATACTTCATTTCAAGCTTTTTAGAGCCCATAAGCATGCCATTTACTCAGAAAAATACATTATAGGTTAAGCTCATCCACAGTTCTACTACTCTCTTTCCTTGTCCCTTGGAAAATTCGTCGTCCTAGCAGATTGTAGGATTTTCAAATTGTAGACACTTATCTTGTCCTTCCACTTTCAGTTCGTCAAATATAGCTTGCATACACAATAGGAGCAAATATGTAGATCAGCGCATCATTTTGGCAGAAAAGGAAGGGCTGTGATACATTTTAACTACAAGGAAGAAGAAAAGAAATTCATCACCTTCTGACTCAAGAACTAGAGCTCTCTTTCTGCATTCAGCTTCTGCCTGCATCTCCATAGCTACCCTGACTCCACGAGGTGGAGATATATCCCCTAAAGAAGAAAAGACAATAAGACATGCAATAAAGTGGAAAGGAAAAATTAATGAAGAGAAGTCAATAACAAGCAATGTTTCAACGAAATGACTTAGTAATTTCATAACGTAGGCACTTAAGGCTCCAGTCTTTTACAACCTCGTTGATGGCCATCTGGGACAAAAGGGTTATTTTTGATCAACCAAATCCCAACGTAACTAAAAATTACTTTGTGTTTCATAATGGTCTCATAATATACTCTCACCACTATCCTTTCATTTAGGGCGTCTCGTTCCTCGAAGGTCTTGTCAACGGTGATCTTTCCAAGCTCGCTGCGCATAGTGGTCTGTGCTAGCTGAATAACTGCATACAAGGGATTCTCAACACCATATGCTGCCAAAAGAGGGTCCACAATTTGCAAAATCACTTGAGTAATTAAGCGCCCTTAATTGGCAATCTATTTGACAGAATAATTAAACTTTACCAATTTCAATACCTTAACATAAAGAACTCCATCAACGAAGATGCTAACATTGTCCTTGGTGATAGTAGTCTGGTTTGGAATGGGAATTGCCTCTTCCTTGAGAGAATGCACATAGGCAATTCGATCAACAAGCGGAATGAGCAAGTGAATTCCAGGGGTGAAAGTCTTCAGGTATTTTCTGAATCGCTCCACCACAAGGGCCCTCTTCTTGGGGGCAATTCGAATGCCCCAGTTGATAGGAGTTGGAATTTCATAACTATTCTCAATAAGCAAAAATTGTTTTACAAAACTGTTCTCACTTGAACAATTGTGCATCATAGAAAATAAAAAACTACACTATCAGGGGTGGAGCCTCACTGGGGACTGCGGTGGTCTCAACCCAATGTAAAAAAGAAAAAGGAAAAAAAAAAAATTTACTACGTAAATTTTGAACCAAAAAAACAAGTTAGCTTAATCTATCTATTGAACAATCTCGTCCATCCTAACCCAGTCAATTCTATATGAGTTTTTCAATTAATTAAGTTCTACTTTACAACCCTGGATGTTTTGTAATTCTGACTCCACCCCTGTACGCTATATAGATTCAGATAAACAAAAACTTATATATATAAATATATATTATATTTTAGTACCTCTGGGAGGGTTCGCGAGATGTGCGGAGATGACGGACGGAGGAGGGGAAGGAAGATGGGTAGAGGGAGAGTTGAGTCAAGCGTGGCAAGAGATGATTAGAAAGAAAAGCGGAGTGTTTGAGAATGGAGGAGGGGGAAGAGGAGGGAAGAGAGAAGTGGAAAGCTGTCTGCAAGTAATAATGGTAGATGGTCCAAGGTATTTCAGGGACCTGAGAATGGTGGTAAAGGAGATGGATTTGGCCATATTCAGAGCTTGACGCGTTTCGTTCGAACTGAATCGGTTGAGCCTGGACGTCGATTTGAAATCTGCTTTTACTTTTTTTTTTCAGTTTTTGTGATTCATATATTGGAAAAGGCGAGGGAGGGGAAGGAGGCTTATAACAAAGCCGTCTTACTTGTTTTTCAACCCGGAATTGGTGGCTACTTGTTCTTCAAGTCTATTCTTCTTCAAGGTTTGCTGCATATCCATATATATTGTTACATTAAAGCTTTGTTTGGAAAAATGAGTTAAGAGAGGGATGGGTTGACAATGGTTGGGGTGTAAAGTTTTGTTTGGAATTGAGGATGGTTGGAGGTAATTAGGATATAAAAAAAAATCAATAATACAGATTAGAAGTAGGGGCAACAACCAGAATTTTATTTTAAAAAGTAGCAATATTGTTGGTATTTTATACTCCAAACACTCTTAATCCACCCCATACCAACCTCTATTTTAAATAAAGCCTAATGAAATATAAATTTATAATTTGTAAACTCACTCCCTTTTCTTTTTCCTTCTTGTTTTTCAAGTTTTTACCATTTTTTTAATCATCTTTCTAGAATTTACCTTAAAAAATACTAAATAATATATATTTGTGTCATTTTATGTTCTATCATGCCAATTTATTTTTCTTATTTAAACGGTATATCAAATATATTTTTAAATTTTTTTTCCTGTTGTATGTATTATTTGTATTTATATTTATCTTTAAGGTATCAATTTTTCTATATCGTTTTGATTATTTATTTATTTTTAGTAATATAAGATTTAATATTTATCCTTAGGGTAAATTACACATAGTCCCCCTTAACATTTAGATAATTACATTTAGACACCCTCAATATTTAAAAATTACAATGACCTCTTTTATTTTAAAAAGTTAGTAACATTCGAACCCTTCCGTTAATTTGGAGCTAACTCTGTTAAAATATTTAATTTAAGGACAACTTTACTCTCAATTTAATTAATTAAAGAATTAATTACAAATAAAACGTAAATATACGTATATATAAAAGTAGAGAATTTCAGAGCTTGAAGCTTTGAAGCAGTACTTTTCCTTCACCATAAAACCTATAACAAAAAATTCAATTAACCTCAAACAATCAAACAGTAATACAAGTCTACAACGATCCCTAAATTTACTCCATCTAGGGTTTTTTTTCAAATCAACTGAATCGGCCAGTGGAGACTATGATTCTCTCGTTTTTACGAGATTCTTATCCATTGAAATCCAGATTAGAAAGGGAATGTGCTCGGCCAGACAATCGGCCACGAACTCCGCTGCGTCGCCGCCTTCCTTGCCTCACCTCCCTCTCCAAAACCTGTTTCGCTTAACCGATTCAATCTCCCCCATCTCTTTTTAAGATCCGAAATTGTATCACTCATCAACTATTTCTTCCAATTCTGATTGTCTTTGTTTCTCGATGAAGACGGATTGTGACCATGTGAGGAGGACGTAGAGGTTTGTGGTGGAAGCAAGGAGTTTCGTTCCTTGGATTTGAAAGGGTTTTGTTGTTGCCTATTATTATTGTGGTTTTAAGAGAGAGAGAGAGAACATCGAGTTCTTTTGGGGGGAGAGAGAGAAAGAATGCGAGAGAGAACGGTTTTACAGGGGAGAGAGAGGAAAAGATATTTTGGGAGGAAGGATAAGGTGGGTTGGGAGGATTAGAGAGAGAGAGAGAGAGAGAGAAAAAAGGATGGGATTGGGAGGAAATCTGTTAGAATTTAATGGCTCAAAATAACGGAAGGGGTTTATGTATAAGTAACTTTTCAAACTAAAAAAGATCATTATAATTTTTAAATGTTGAGGAGGTCAAAGTGTAATTACCTAAATGTTAAAGAGATTTATTTGTAATTTATTTTTATCCTTAATAAGAGAGGTTAGCTTTAAATGAAATATATTTAATTTTTTTTTTTTTTTTGGGGAAAAAATGGTCTTTATCAAATTATAACACATATCACTACTTTTTGAAATTTAAAATAAAATTATATTATTAATAGATTTGTACAACATATGACATAATTTAAGAGGTATTAGTTTGAAAAAAAAAAAAGGGGGAAAATAATCGCCAGTTGCTGACATTTGCCCCGCCAATAAAGATTGAAAATAACCAGATGTTCCCAAGCTACGTGGCTTCACTTGAATGGGAAGCAAGCAAAGCCATTGCATAGACTACTGCTGCTGCTGTATGGGAACAGAGCAACAGGTCGACTCGGAGGCAACTCGGGAATCGCCACCTCCGAGCTGAGGTACTCCACCACCTTCTCCATCGTCGGGCTCCCTTTGTTCTCGTTCAGAGTGCAAAGCAACCCGATTTCCAGAACCCGAACCGCCTGGTCCGTGTTCACGACCGTCCCCATCCTCCGATCCACCACATTCGCCTTCTCATCGCTCTCATGCCTCGCCCAGGCCAAATCCAATAGCTCCATCTGACCCGGGTCGGATCTCCTCCTCCTCTTCCGTCCGGCCACCACCTCCAACGCCAGTATCCCAAAATCATACACGTCCGCCTTCTGACTCACAACCGACTTAAAACGCCTCGACTCGGACGAGTTCAGAACGAACCCGAAATCGCCGAGCACAGCTCTGAAACTCACGTCGAGGAAGACGCTCGTGGTTTTCACGTTCTTGTGCGCGAGTTGTCCGGTGTGAAGATAGCTCAGCGCTTCGGCGACGTCTCTGACGACCTTAAACCGCCGAGTCCATGGCAAAACGCCGACTCCGAACAACCACTTGTCGAGGCTGCCGTTTTGGACGTAGTCGTACACGACTAGGGTTTCGCGGTTGTCGTAGCACCACCCCCTCACCGGAACCAGATTCGGGTGGCGAATGTTGCTGATTCCTTTGATTTCCTTCGCCATTCGCCGCCGATCGAGTCCCTTTGAGTTCAGAAACTGAGTCGAGAACCGCTTCACGGCAACCGCGCAACCCTTTGAGGTCATACCTTTGTACGTAACGCTTCTCGCGTCGCTACCGAGTTCCTGTAACTCACCGAAGCACCGTGTCGCCGACTGAATCTCGGCCAGCGTGAAGCGGTGGGGCTTGTTTGGTGGCCTCGGTCGGTGCATTTTCTCAGGGAGCACAACAGCAGCTCCGTCTGAGTTCTCCTCCTTCCTCCGCTTGCTGCTGGAATACAGATTTAGCAAAACGACGAGGACAAGCACGGCCACGGCCAAGAATACCAAGAAACTCGCCGTCGTTTTCCTGTGAGCGATCTCGCTTTCGAGGACGATCTTGCTCTCGCAGGTATCCGTCGTAGGGACGCGAAGCACGGCTTGACTCGTCGACGTGAAATTCCACGACAGTATTTTGTGGATCTGCGTGAAGTTTCCGGTGGAAGCAGAGAATCCGACGAACATGTACTCTTTCAGGAAAGGCGCGAGATTGAGCGGACCGGAGAACACCGGCTTCGAGGGGTAAGTGTGGCTGTCCCGGCCGAGAAGCACTTCCAAGAACCGGCGCCGGCCGTCGTACTTAATCCATGCTCGGTGGACCGAACCGTCCTTGAGATAGACCCCAACTTCGGAGGCGTTAATGGTTTTGATTGAAACGATGCTAGCCAAATTGATGCCCACGTGGTTGTCGTTCGGGTCGCCAAACTCCGGGTTCTGGTGGGTGTCGAATTCGATCCCGACGGCTTTGTAGTCGTCGTCGCAAACGTCGTTGAGCATGCCCAGCCACGGGCCGGCTCGGCCCACGGTGAACTCGTCGGGGACTATGAAGAAGGTAAGGCCGCTGCCGCCTTCGCTCCGCCCAGAATCGGAGGTAGTGTTCGTCGTACTTTTGAATTGAAACGAGAAAGTTGTTTCGAAGGAAGCCGGAGTTTGAGTTACGGGGTCGAAGATGCGGATTGTGGAGGAGTGAAGGGCTCGTCCTGCTAAGTGTCTGAGATCACCCTTGTGGGAGACATCAGGTATTTGGATGCAATGTTCTTCGTTAGAGAAAATGGCACTTCCCAAAAGCTTAACGTCGTCGTAGATTCTGGGGTTTCCGGGGCTGAAGTCCGGGAACGAGAGATTCTTGGTAGCGTTGATTGAAGGTCCAGTGGGTCTCTTACTCTTACTACTTGATTCAACCAGCATGGAATTCTCTACTGCGATTAGAAACAGGAAGGATGTAAAAGAACCAACCAATTTGAAGTGAAAACTATATCCACCCATGGGTGAAGATTTCAGACAAAGAAGAAAGCAAAGAATGAGAATATGGGAATTTGGTTATGCAACAAAGAGAATGTTTTTTTTCTGTGGAATGATCAAACGTGAGTGGGGTGGTGCTAATTAAGATTATCAGTGCTTTGGGTCATGCGAGTGTTTTTGTCTGGCCATGCAAAGGGAGGCATATGTTAGTTTGTGAGTCATCTTCCTGGGACCCTCCGTTTGGGATACTCCGGTAGAGTTTGAGAAGCAAAATTTAGGAAGCCAAAAAAAAAAAATATATATATATATATTAAAAACTTTTTAGTAGCAAATTTTTTAATTTTTTTTGTTAATTTGACATATTTGTGTTTGATGGTTTAAAAAAAAAATTAAATGTAAAAAGATAAAGTTAATCATTTTAAAAAATTGAAAAACTGAGTGGTTAGTGGCTAGTGGTGGTTTCTAAACAAATCCTCTGACCTACCATATCCTGTTCAGAATGTCCAAGCCCATTCTCAGCAGAAGATCAAGTTGGTCTTTTGATAATCCGAAGCATTGCTTTTAGCGATCAATTGGATGCAACAAAAATTATGGGAGATGATTCATCAAGGGTGTAATAGATAGTAAAAGGGTATTATTTATGGAGAGTACATTGATATGATATTTATAAAGGGATAATAAATAATATTTCGTTTGGATGGTTTTTTAAAATAGGTGCATAAGGATGGATGTATGACGTAAAAAACTATCAAATGACTCTTTTACTTTGATGCAGTTCCAAAGTTGATTATATGTTTATATTAATTATATAATGTGAAACTAACTAATACAAATTAATTTTAGACAAATTAATTATAAATCGATTATATAGACGTAAATTAAACTTTATAAAATATATAAATTAGTTTCGTAAATAATAATGTCTCAATTTACCAAAATTTCCTTTGTTGCTTATCTTTTTCTCCTTTTTTTTAAATTACCAATGCATGTGTGATTTTGTATAAATTTACTAAAAAATAATATTATTATCTTAAAATTACACGATCCCTTATTTAGAGAAAAATATATTTTTTTAATCACCCTATTTGGAAAAAAATTATATTTTTTTAATTTTTATTAATATAATTTTTTAATACATTTTTCTATCAGAAACAAAATTATTTCTAATATACAAAATATATTTTGTAAGTGAGAAAGTGGATGAAAAGGGGTAAAATAAACTAATTTAGTCCATATAAGGGAGGATAATTTTTGGAGAACTCAAATCCTCTCCAAAATAATACATTTTTTTCCAAGATTAAGGAGTCCAGATGATTTTTTGAGGGGAAAATTTTGTTTCTCAAACCAAGTAAAAACCATCACCTCAAAAATTATACAAGGATATTATTTATGAAGGCTACCTTTTGCAGCATCCAATCAGATCCTTAGCACAACGAACAAAAAGCCTATCCCCTTACATGCAGCCACCAAAAATTAGGTTTCTATTTGAATAATGGTAATTCCAACCATTGTTGTAGATAGTGCTGTATTATTAATCAAGCAAAGCCTTGTTAGAAGGGCAGAGCTGTGCCTTTTACCTTTACGAGTTGATCTCTAAGTTTGTCTTGAAATCATGCTAGTTGCGTTGCAAATTAGCCCCAGATGGGCTGCCAAGCGCATTAATTCATACGAAGTTGCAAGCAAGTAGGAACAAATCCCAACCACTCATGACATGGACCCACACTTTGTACCTTTTTATCATGTCCAATGTGATAAGCAGAAAGAGAGATGTCTTCTTTTTCATGTCAAATAGGCGATAGGATTTCTGCAAACTCCATAAAGATTTTTTTTGGTAAATTGTGAACTCTAGTAGTTAGTTCAACTGATCACAAGAGTTAGATTTGGTTCGGCAATTAAAAAATCTAGTTTTTTTTTTTTTTTTGTAACTGACTAATAACAAATTACTTAAAATCTATTTTTTTTTTATGTTTGAAAAAAGAAAAAAGTTAACTTTTTAGTAACTAGCTTTTTAACTTTTTGTTAATTTGATATTTTTGCTCTTGAAGGTTTAAAAGAAAATTAAAATGCAAGAGAATAACTTCAGTAATTTTAGAAAAAATCAAAAAACTAATAACTGATAACTGAGCTACGGGTTGCCAAACCAAACCTTAATTTCCTTAAGTTGTGCTTAGTTTGTGTTTAGATTTGGTATTTATTAATAAAAAAAAAAGGAATAAAGATTCAAAATTCCTTTTTTTATTTTAATTATGATAAACAAATGGAAGGAAAAAGATATTTTAGGAAATTAAACATAATTAAAATTAAAAAAAACTAATATCTTGATAAATGTTTTTTTATTTTATTATAATTTTTTGCTTCGCTCAAACAAATATATATATATATATATATATATGAGATTTTATATTTTATTCTTATTTTCCTTACCTTTTTCTCTTATATTTTCTTTTCTTCTACAAAATCCTCACTTCTGTGCGCAGCCTAAACTGATTGTAGGATTTAAAATTGACTCAAATTGCTTGAAATTTTGAAAAACCTGCATTGAAATGATTATCATTTTATATACATGGAATATCCTTTTGAGATTTCTCGTGATTTGGATGAGTTTTGGACAGGTATAGCATAATATCATAAGATTCTTGAAGAGGGAATTTGCACGAGCCGAGAAGATCATGCGGTGGGATGCTGAAACTTGTATTAGGTTCTTCAAGCCATTGATTTGCGGCATTTGCCCGTTGTCTCGGAACAATGTGGTTGTACGTGGTGTTGGGTATTTGTAATGTCATTGACACAGCCCACGCAGTGTTAGCTCCTACTTCGTCAGCTACAAGAAGTTGATCGCATGCTCTCTATATACATTGCACATAAACGAGTGGGAGCGTCAGAAGTATGGCCACTGCTAGTTTTGTGCATTTGGTAGTTGATTTTAAGGGATTGGAGAAACGATCCATAACATGATCAAAATTTTAGTTTTCGATTATCTGGTTTTGTTAATGTAATATCCTCTATTTATTTTTTGCTATTATTTAGATTATTAAGTTATTTTAGTATTTAAATTTAAAATTTAGTCCGGATTGCAGCATCCGCTTATTTTCGTTGTCCGAATTAGAGCTAGTAATTTATTCAGATTTGCGAGTAAACCAAAAGCTCAAGACCACCCATTCCTTTTCTCCCTTTTCTTCTTTCTCCCTCGGGCATCTAAATTCGCTGGCAAACTCAAATGTAGTCCGCCGTACACACAATTCCATTTCCACTCTCAAAACAGCAGAGAGAACTCTGCGCTGCGCCCCCCCCCCCCCCCCCCCCCCCAAAAAAAAAGAAAAAACAGTAACAAGTCCTATAATAGTATCTCACCATAATCAACGAACATTTTACAGTGTGTTATCCTACGCCAGATCGGCAAGATGAACGATCTGACTGATTTTAAACACATGGAATAGATTGCAAGAGCCTCAAGACTTTCAGAAAGCCTGATTTATTTGAAACGCAGGCATAGATTGCAAGAGCTCTCAACGATTTTCAGAAAGCAACCCCAGGAAACAAAAAAAAAAAAAAATTCATAACTCTACTACTTTTTTTAATTTTTAAAAATAACTAAA
>QLOD02000033.1:803442-878752 GCA_003260245.2 Sideroxylon spinosum
ACCCCCCCCCCCCCCCCCCCCAAAAAAAAAAAAAAAAAAAAAAAAAAAAAAAATTACTTAATGCACAAAACTCACATTTTAACATCTGAAAAAAATTATCATATATAAATAGTTCTCCCCTTTTTAAGAGATGGCTAATTCTAAAATTTGAATGCTTGAACCAAGTTATAACAATCAAACAGACTTATCACCACCTTTTAAAAGGCGGAAAAATAGTAATATTACACTCTTAAGCAAGAGAACCTGACGCTCCCTCCAACCAATCAAAAGATTTTCCAAACCTCTACAATGTGAATCACAAATATGCTTTTCACGAAGCAGCGGTACAAGCCATGTTCTGCAACACTCCCAGGGAGTGATGATTAGCGAAATCAGTCAACCACAAGGGGATTAAAAATGAATACTTTCCACTCATATTCATATTTCCTCATCCCTATCCAATGTGAATCACAAATCAGCTTTTCAGTTAGCAGTGATACAAGTCATGTTCCGCAACATCCAAGGAGTGGTGATCAGATGAAATCAGTCGACCACTTGAGGACAAAAACAGATATTCCCCACAGTCCAGACCACCTAAAGATATGAAGCCCTCGGGCCAACAAACCACAATATCTAAAAAACACTATAAATCAACACTTGAAAGATCAATGAAAAAACAAATTAAGTTAACAGAAACATGGAGAACGAGAATGGTAGCAAACTGTTGTTTGTCATATTAAAAGCAACGTCATATAAAAAAAACTGAAAACCCAACTTCTCATGTTAAATGCAATGTCAAATAAAACAAAACCGAACACTCAACAATTCACTGGACAGAAACATGGAGAACAAGAATGGTAGCAAACGTCATATCAAACGCAATGTCTAATAAAACAAAACTGAACTTTAGCCAATACCACGAGAAAATAAGCCATGTATAGCTACAAGCCTACTACCTAACAACAACTCAATCTTGCTCAACCATATTACCCTTCTCGCTAACATAAATGCCATCAAGAAACTTCCTAATGTCCTTGTTATTGACATGACATTTCTGAACAAGTGGGGAGAAAAATGTCAGACGGACAACAACAAAGTCAATGAGATAAATCTAAGTGAAACACCAGATGGAAAAATTGGAATAGAGGAATACATACTTGATTTATCAGGGTTCCATCCAAGATCAGCTCATCCTTCACTTTTTCAGAACGTACAATGGAAACGCCTTCAAGTATATCCACTTTCCTCACCTGATAAAGAAAGGGGATGAAATGTAAAGACTACAAACCTGAAATTCTCATGGTAATGGAATCATATGTATGTACGGGATCAAGCATAAATAAATCAGTAATCTGCAAGAAGTAGAATAATAGAAGCAGCTTCAAGTACACAAGTCCCAACCAAAAAATTACATTATTTACACCAGCTTCTCAGAGTAAGCAAAAACAGATTCTAGCACTGTAGTGAGAGCACCACAATAACCAGCTTATCACTGCATGTAATTTGAAGTTCATGTCATCCTCTGACATTACATTATAGAAAGACCAATACACCAAAGAGATTGAACAATTCTCCAAAGAAAAAATATGCCCATGAATTTTGTAAATCCAAAAAAATTTAAGCAATCAAGACTAGGAATTTCACATTTACAGTAACAGTTTCCAATTAAAACTTAAATCTAGTTTTAGAATTTACATCAATGTCGGTACATGTTTAACTTAACACAGAGACACAAATTTCAAAAAGGTCATCACATTGACACGCCTAAACCCACAAAGGAAAAAGCTTTGCCGAAGAATATGATGAGCATCGTTTTTAAGAAGCATTGCCAAAAGGGAGGGAAAAAAATGAATCCAACTTAATGATTCAAAGCCAAAATTATGCTCAATATAAATCAAAATCATTCCACAAATGAACTTAAAAGTACCACTATAACTTGCCCAGATATGATCAATTGCTAACCAGATAATCAATCTATACAACAGAAAACAGGCAAAAATCCCACAAAAGCCAACTGAAAGAGAATGAGAAAGGACCTTTTCACCGAAAAAATTACGGATCGCGATGGATTTGTTACCGTTGGTGACGCTGGCGTTGATGGGGAAATGGGCATAAACAAAGCACATCTTGTAGCGATAGCCCTTGGTGACCCCCTTGATGAGGTTATCGACATGGCTGAGGGCGGTGCGGATGCCGGCGGCGGCCTTGCGCGATTCGAACCAAGCGTCGACCTTGAGCTTCTTATTGCCGGTGGCCTCGTCAGTAATAAGCTGGAAATCGAGGTTCAGATGCTTGAAGTTGCGGCTGAGTTTCCTCGCGGGCCCTCCACTTCGATCATCTTAGCCTTCACCTTGATCTTCACCCCATCAGGAACGTCCATGGTCTCCCACGAGAGAATTGCCTTCATCTCTAATTCACTCTCTCTCCGACTCTCCCTCCGGGGATGACAGGGAAGGCGACCAAAACCCTAGCGAACTCAGTGTCTATAAATTTGATCGCTCTCTCTCTCTCCCTCTCTCGCTTCTACTGCGGAAACCTAAACCTAAAGCCATTAAAAAGCCACTATCGGTCCAGTAAATTCTTTTACTAGCCCTAAATTGGTGGGCCGATTCGTCAATGGGCTTTTTCTCATGAGGGCTCCTTCTAAATGAGGACAAAAATATTTAGGGCAAACGTGGTGTCATGTTGTTGTGCTAACTCGGACGAGAGAATGCTGAAATTTTATTTTCACTTTAGGGTTTGAAATTAAATTTGAACTTTTGTATTTATGTTAAATTTCATCCACCAAGCACGATTAAAATATTTTCATCTATTAAATGAACTTTTATTTTTTTTTTCGATAAGTATTGTATGAATTTTCATTAAAGTTTAAAAGTTAAAAGTACAACTTCAATTTTTAAGTTTGCATATAACTTTAAGAATTCTCAATCCATCAAATGAACTAATTTAATAGAGATACTTTAATTACAAAATTTTCCAAATTTTAAATTTTAAATTTTTGCTCCCTAGTAATGTATGGATGAATTGAAAAATCTTAAATAAAATTTTTTGATCATTTAATCGTAAAAAAAAAATATATATATATATATATAAATGTTTCACTATTAAAAGTTACACCGAGCAATTTCACCCATATTGGATCAATACTAGGACATTCTAAAAATAATCTAGATAGATCTTATCATTTTAGGATTTTCAAAAAGCTTAATTAAAATTTTTCGCATTCAATTTATATAATTAGATTAAATTTCATTTAAAATTTATGGTATGCGAATTTTGAAATGTAACAAGATATTTTAAAAGTTCACATGAACGACTGAAAAGTTAGAATTATTAGACTAACATCTATCTAAATCTTGATTATCAGGTATCAATCAAAAAGTTTGGTCCAATTATAAGAGGATTTGGCCCTATTTAAAAAATAGGGATAGTAAGCATAATTTTTAATTTAACTTGGAAGGTTACTGTATGTATTTTCATTAAACCTTATTGATAGTCAATGTTATTTAAAATCAAATATATTTTATTTACTTCTTATTTATAAAATTAAAGTGACGAGTATGATGTAAATAAATAAATCAATTAAGCAAAACTTTAGTTTTGAAGCTCAATTTGCTTGTTACTCAAATTAGCTTGCCTTGTTAAAGTCAGTGATGTGAACAAATGGAATTGATGAATGGGAGAAAGAAAAAAAATGTGAACTTAGAATAATTTTTTTTTTTGGGTTAAACATTTAATTTTATTTTCAAGTCGAGTTTTTTTGAATGGGATAAGAATAAAATTGATTTATTTAATTTAAATAGAAAACATAATGATTTATCGAACATAACCTATGCAAATCTCTAGTAATAAGTTCTAGATTTGAATATATGATTAATAATCACTAATTATGGAATAATAAATGAATAAATAATTAATTGATTTTTTTAGTAGTTCTCAAACGAAACCTCTCCTAAATAAATGAGAAAGTCAAAGTATTAGAATTATTGAATGAGTAAGTGTAGTTTAGTAGGGGGAGGGGCCTAACATCAGTATTTGATGTTAGCCCACCGCCAGCATCAATTTTTTTTTCTTTTGCTCGATTTTTTTTTTTTTTTGCTCGATTTTTTTTTTTTCTTTTGCTTGAACGTGGTTCAAATCAAGGAACTTCTGCCTAAGCTTGGAAAGAAAAAAAAAAAAAAAAAAAAGAAAAAGTTAACTTTTTTTTTGTAATCCGTTATTAATTAGTTATTAAAAAATTAATTTTTTTGTATTTAAAAAGTAGATTAAATTTTTAACTTTTTTTTTTTATTTGACATTGTTTTGCCTTTCGATATTTAAAAGAAATTTAAACTGTAAGATGATAAATTTGATTATTTTAAAAAAATTAAAAAATTAGTAATTAATAGTTGAGTTATGAATTTTTTTCTCAAACACAGCATCCAACCCAATAATTTTTTTTTTTTTTTGTAAAAATGTGGGTGAAATAATAAAAATATTTATGAGTTAATGTTTAATATATTAATTATATTGAATATTAAAATATTTAAAAATAACATTTATTAATATAAATTGAAATATTATAATAAAAATTTAATTATCAATATAATTTTACAATATTTTTGAATGAATATATTTTTAATATTCAATATAATTAATATATTATCTAATAACTCAAAATTATTTTTATTATTTCACCCACATTTCTGTCAAAATAAAATATATGTTGGGTTAATTGATGCTGGAGGCTATGTTTGGGAAAAAAAAGCTGGTAAATCAACCAACACCTATTAGTTTTTTGGTTTTTTTCAGAATGATCAAATTTGTCATTTTATATTTTAGATTTTTTTTTAAATATTGAAGGACAAAAATATCAAATTAATAAAGAACTAAAAAGCTAACTTTTTTTAAATATAAAAAAATTAATTTCTTAGTAAATAATTAATTGCTAACTATATAAGAGTTGGTTTTTTTTCTTTTCAAACTCGGATAGAAGTTCCTTGTTTTGAACCACGTTCGAGCAAAAGAAAATTAAAAAAAAAAATTTGAAATTATCTGGCCAACAAATGCTGGTAGTGGACTAACATCAAATACTGATACTACCTTCATATTTCCGTATATTTTTAAGTGGTATAAGTCCAATTAATTCGAAAAGTTATTTCAGTTCGTACCATACTTACATTCGTTCAAAAAGAGAAAACAAAAATTTTGTAACAATTTGTCCAGATATAATATATATATATATACATTGATCATGAAAACAAACTGAGAAAAGCATGTTCAATGGCATGGTGAACCTCAGGTGAATAGAGAAGAATGTAACAGTAAACCAATTCCTCCATTTGTTCCCAGCATTCTTCAACTCCTACACCCCGAATCATCTCCAAGTTTGAGTCTCTTCTATCCGAAAACGGATCTGTGGAGTATTTGACAGTGCAAATGCTATCAACAAAAGCCCCAGAAACATCATCGGGCAAGCTCGTAGAAAAGCTTGTCATTCTACTTCTCCTGTTCTTCAAGCATTTCCTCATCCTCCTTTTCTTTTCAGTGTGGTTGAGTTTCTCATCACCAACCTCCATTGTTTCTTCGAGAAATGCTAAACCTCTCTGCTCGATAGATCTGAAAGCTCATAGACCAAACAAGCAAGCTTCCTGCTGGTATACATAACTCGCTATCAATGTCGTGTGTGTGGGTAGGATATATATATATATATATATCTATATGTTAGTACAAAAAATATCACTCCGACCACAAATCACATCCCCCGACTAAGGGGTAAACTCTAGTTGTTTTGGAACTAAATAGTTTGGTAGTTACGTTGTACGATTACTTTACTTATTATACTTGAGTGCTTTAAGAGACAAAATCTGCAAAATATATATAATAAAGCCACTTCCACACGTTTTCCAAATCTTACACCATCTGGCATTTAATGTTAGCCATCCATATCCATTTTAAGTCATATCAAAATAAAACAATAGTCACATCAACAGAAAGTATGTCATATACTCTATCTATAAATACCAGAAACGAAGTCAAGGGACGGGTTTTTTTTCTCTTCTTCTTCTTCTCTACCTCTTTTCTCTCTTGATTTGACTCTCTCTCTCTCTCTCTCCCTATATAAGAGTATTATTCATAAGTCTACGACTAACTTAAACATCGGAGAGTCCTCAGTCGGAGATCACCTTCGACCACTATATTTCACTGCTTTTGTTATATACAGGTTACATCGAACAGATGTCTATGGAAACATGAAGAAAATGGGGTTTATGGAAGAAGAGGATTAAAATTTTACCCAACACTATATATATGTATATCGATTATGAGTTTGTTTGGTGAAACGGTAGAGAGGGACTTACTTGTCGTGTGGAGCAGTATGTTTGATGGGCCAATAACTTGAATTGAAGTAGCCCTGCTTCTTGTTCTAATACATTATTGACTGGTTTATAAATAAATAGAGATGGAGTTGGAGGACATACATCTCACATATAAATAAAAATAAAAAAGACAAGCATCTCCTAATGCCACGCTCATGATCCGGGGTTCGATTCCCGACAACCTCACCCCTGATTGATGTTGAAAAAAAAAAAAAGATGGACCAAGGAAACGAAGCATTTAATAAGTTGATTTAGGGGTTGGAAGGTAGGTTACAAAGTCACAATCATCACGTTATGCTGGGGCGCTCCTCTTTTATATGCTGAAATATTGAGCAAAAAAAAAAAAAAATTGGCCTAAGTCCACAAATGTGTGTGTATATATATATATGAACCCGTTCTGTGTTCAACCCTGCAAATGAAAATGTTTAGTTGGGTTTGCAGTTGTAAACTCCCATGTATAATTTTGCTCTACCTGCTATATATATATGTATCAATGAAAGTTCTCATTGTTCCTGATTACAAATTTAAAGACCCAATTAGATTCTCACCTTTTTTATAGGAATTTTTTATTCTTACCTTAGATGGGTAAAAACATTTTTGACGAGTGCTATCTATGAGAAAAGAGAAGGGATTGACATCGGTTTCGATATTTGTTTGGGAATCGTGTGTGTCCAAATTTATCTTTTTTTTTTTTTTTTTTTTAAGTTTAGAAATATATAAATGTGTTTAAATCTTTGATTATAATTTAACGGTTTTAACAATTTTGATCAAGTAGTCTATAAGCTAATATCCAAACCAATGTTAACCTCACGAGTTACATGAGGTTGAAGTGTATTGATTAATTGTCTTGTTTTTTTTTTTTTTTTTTTAAATAATCTAACGATCCTTATTAATTTAATTAAAATTAATTTTAAAACAAAAATAAAAGTTAAAAGGACTTTTTTTACCCTTCTAATTAAACCCTATTCACTCAACAACTCTCTGGACGAGAAATCGCTTTCGGAGGCACCGTCGTCCTCACCGCAGATGGAGGTGGAACCAGCACGAACGGCTGAATCGGAGATTCAGTGGTGGAGGAGGAAACAGTGGCCGACTTTGGGCCGAAAGGTGAAAAGGTGGCAAGAAGCTAGATTTGGAGGGATGGTAAGCGAAGTGGTAATCATCGTTCAGGGACGGCCATGTTGTAATTGTGACGGTTCTCGGATGTCATCTTTGATTAAGGAAATCACCAGTTCACACTGAGGTTCTATGTTAGATACGATGAACTACAATTTGATTTTTCATTTTCTTTCAAATCGCTTGTTGATTTGAATGTATCAATTAATGCTAAGATTGATACGATTAGATATTTAAGTTTATATCAGTTTTTATTACAGGTTTATTGTCCATAGAGATTTTGAGCGAGTTAGAGCAGAAGGGTGAAGAAGTATATTTTGACTTTCACTTTTATTTTAAAATTATTTTTAATTACATTAATCAGAATTATTAGATTATTTTCAAAATTTTAAAATAATTTATTTTTTACTCTCCAACTGCTGAACTTGCAATCCGTCCGTCTATGATAAGTTGAATATCGTTGGATCGGAACTTATTCGGAAATCAAAACCTTTAACTTCTATTTAGATTTATTTGATGTTTAAATATTTTTTAAAAGTTTTAAAATTTTTTAAAAATTTTTAAAAACTATTTGCTTTTTATTTTGTATAAATTATGATAATTTATCTTTTTTTATTTTATTTTTTGACACATCAAACATCTCTTTACGAGGAATTCTAGCGAAAGTTCTAATAATTATCGTTGCAAATCTCACTCATACAGTTATTTACTAATTTTTTTTGTAACCAAACACTCCAAATGTTAGAATTTTACGAACCCATTACCCCGTGCCCTGTTTTTGTCTTCTTACTACTCTGTTTTCACAAGGCGCGATAAGAGTCGGTGTGCCGAAAGCAGTTGTGGTAATAGGCCCTTGACGAACTCCTCATCACGCGGCAGTCCTGTGTTTGATGACAAAATTCTCAAATCTTTCTCAAATACTCTCTCTCGGTTCCTTAAAATAGTGGGTACGGCGCCAAGTAGATAGAGGCGAATTCAATATTTTTATTAAAGGATACCGAATAATATAAAAGAATTAGATAATGCGGAAAAAAATTGTTGCAGAAGTGGCTGTTTAACCTATACAATAAGACATTCAGAATAATACCACATAATAAAAAACAAAACACCCAAAATAATACCACATAATAAGAAACAAAATATCAAATAAGAAATAATGACAGAAAAAAAACAAATAATACAAAGAAAAGAAAAAACACAAAATTTAACGAGATTCGATAAATATTACTTACGTCCTATGGCGTTGAGGAACCAATCCACTATTACCACGCTTACAAATGCTTGGATAATTAAAACTAAGCCCAAAGACCTTATTTTATAAGACCACTAGATAGTGTATCCTACTCTCCACTTTTGATGTGGGACAAACTTTATGTTTATAAGCTCATTACATTATATTTCCTATTTCTTATTTTCGATGTGGGATTTGGAGCCACACATAACCCAAAAAAAAAAAAAAAAAATTATATCAAGTTAAGCGAAAAAAAGAAATAATGTTACTTTTTAAATAGAGATGAATTTATCATTGGATATTAAATCAATGAATCTATTTTTCATAGTTTAATAATTCAATTTGTCGTAACTTAAGATTTAAAAATATTCCTTGTACTAAAAAAATAATTATTATTAAATTTTATTATGTATAGAATTTATTATATTATATTTTTTATATTAAGCACAAAGATATTTAATAACGTAGTGGGAGAATGTATTTTATTTCACAAAAATATATGATTCGATTCTTGTACATCTCTTTTATGCTGAAACTAATCTTAATTTTTTAATTAAATTAAAATATCTTAATTTTTAATTAATTTAATTTTTAAATATTACTTAAATTCCAAGTGTATTTTAATAATTTTCTATCCAAAATCAAGGGGTGTCTTTACATGGCTTCGCCCGTACCAATAAAGATGATTTAATTTGGATTTGAATTATGCACGAGTTATTACTTATTATGAATGTACTTTGAGCGATAAAAATTAGTAAAAACTAATAAAAGTAAAGTCATATAATTTGTTTAATGAGTTAAAAAATTTATATTTTTTAAAAAATTTAATATTTTTTTGTAAAATTTAATACTTTAAATGGAGTCAATATTTAGGTAGGGATATAAAAATTCAAGTTGGTGTGCTAAGTTCAAATATTTTGTATAATATATAATATATATAAAAAAATAAAATATAAATCATGTATAAAATTAGAATAACATAAAATATATCAATTATTTACTAAAAATTAGGTTGGGCCGAGTATACCTATAAACTTGAGCTTGATCTGAAAAAAATTAACAACTCAAAAGTTTATCTTAACCTGTACCACGAAATTTTTTTTTTATTGTTCTATCATGTCTCAATGATAATTTTTCAATTGCTCAAACTTGTAACAAATGAAGTTTCATTAGTTGAGCCAATTTAACTTAGACTCTTATAATAAAGAAGTTCTATAATTAAGCAAACACAAACTAAATCAGATTAGTCGGTAAATATATAAATATGATTTTGAATTTTAAATCTATTTATTATAGTAAACTAATTACGTATATAAATATCCATAAACTCAACTCATTAAAAGTTTTGAGTTATTTTATTTTTACAATATACAAAAATTATGCTAAGGTGTTGTTAGCTGATTCAAGAATAGAGATAATACTCTAAGTCGATCAGTACGTACCTATTTACAAACCTACAGATAAATAGGCAAGCATCGAAATCTCTTGTCGGATTGGACAATCATGTCGTTACTCAGTTCCAATGCTTATGCATGCTAGGCATTTAATATTTTCCTAAAGTACTGTACTTTTGGCTGCTGCCATTGTCGCCGTGAAAACATGTAAAATGTGGCCATCATCATCATGATTAATAGATTTGGTTAACTGGATCACCACTTGCTTAATTTAATTGCCCTACTCATTTACCTTTTTTCTTTTTTATTTCTATTAATTGGATTCTTGATGGAGACAGCTACGTGGCCGCAGGTGGTCATTACCATTTCTTATGAGATTATTTATTTATTTGGTTTGCCGTGGTGATTCGAACACTGAGGCTTTATTTGATTTTTTCTTTAAAAAAAAAAAAAAAAAAAGCTAAGAGTTTGTTGCGTTAAACAGTGGCGGAACCCATGGAACCGAGTGTTGACAAAGGTTTACGCTAAATTTTTTTCTTAAGAAAATTATTAGATATAAACAATTATAATATATATATATATATATATATAAATTTTGGTTATTTTTTAAGGCACATCTTTTAGTATATGTTTGTGTGCACGTGTGTGTGTGAAAGGTGAATAATAATATTTTGTTATGTTCTATACTATTCTACAATAGAATCAATGATCGCCCTTTTGTAACCTTTCTTTATTGATGATCAATTCTATTGGCATTGTTTGTTTGTAGTTTTTGGCACTTGTAAGATCTCAGTCATTCCGTTTCAACGACCTTTTTTAAGTCAATTGATTCACAGTTAGTAGGATTGGTGTTTTGAAATTCTTCATATTTGTTTGAATTATGCTAGCCTAACATTCTAGATCTACCTGATATTGTTTTTGTTATAAATACCACAGTTATAATCCACTCTTGAATTTTGAGTGTTGCTTGGCATTGCCTTGGCATGCCTCTTGTGTATTGCTTGGCATCGACCTCTTGTTTTTTTTTTTTTTTTTTCCTTTGTTTGTTTGGGGGGTTCTCATTTGTATTAGAAGGAACGTTAATAGTATGATTTTTGAATTTTGAGTTGGTACTCTTGGGGAGTAAAATTTCAGCTTCATCTACCTCTGGATCATAAACTTGTAGGAATATCAGCTCAGAACATGAACTTATTGATATTTGATATTTCTCTACAACTATACCCTGTCAATCATTCTCCTAATAAGATGCAAATTTTGCGAATTGACGATGCAAGCATCTGACTTGCATGGGCCACATCACCTTTGTGATTGAAAAACAAGTCATTTATTTACTCATTGGTGTCCCGAAACTCAATCGATTTATTGTAATCTTTAACGAACCGTGGGTAAATTGGGAGCCCGCGCAACACATCACAAATCACATAAACTGGTTAAGTCCAACATTTTTGTGGGAAGCTCCAAGATTTGCTAGGCTTTAGAGTCAAACTCCTAACATCCCTTGGTGTCAAGAATACTGTCCAATTGTCCTAAAGTAAAAAATACTAAACAAACATCACCAGCAAATTGTATAGATGAGAATGTTTGATAATTTTAATTCTATCGATCAAGGTCTCCCATGATTTTTTTTTTTTTTTTGAAAGGTAAACATAACAAATACATAAATGCAAATTAATTCAACAGGCAGGGCAAAGTCATAATTTTATTGCGAAATATTTTGTAATTCCTAATCTACTGTCAATAAAGATGAAATGAACTATGCGTCTGGTAGCACCGCCAACTCAGAATTGTATGCCAAAAGAAGAATTACCTATTTTCTCATCAATGAAATAAAATAAAATAAAAAGAGAGGGGGGGAATCAATACACAGGCCTCTGCTTTCCTGGATCTAAGTGTGGTGGTCCTTGTTAAGGGCATCAGTGGAATTGTTGCCAATCAAGCTTTTGTATATACTGAGAGCTTGAGACATCATGCTGGCCGGGTTGGAATCTGATGTTGGCAACAGCAACGTAGTACTTTGATGAGATGACAGGAAGAAAATAAAGAAACCTTAAAATAAGGTATGGAAAAATTCAAATCAATTTAGCTTTAAAATAAAAAATTTATCTACCTTTTTGGCGACCTTGCTGAAGGCTTGTATACATTGCTCAGCAATTCTTAAACTTGCTGCCTGCAAACGATGGGTGGCAGATTCGATTATCTTAAATATATTCGTGAACTAGTGGTTCGCGTTTTCAAGCAACTTGACAAGACACCTCGTATTGACATCTTTATTCTTGTAGGCATTTTCAAGGATAACCTAAACTGAGTTACCAGCTAAAGAATTATTCAAAACTATTATCAAAAGCATTGCTTCATAAGACACGCTGTTGGATAGAACTTATATGTTAGTGTAAGGTACAAACTATAGTAATCTAAACTTGTATAAAAGAAACCATGAACCGACGTACTGTCATTCACTTGTTTAGACAACTGTAGCAATTGAGATAACTCTTACAATTTAAGGCAAGAGAATTCTGCAAGGCATGTAATTTAGAATAGGAGATGTGCAATCCACAGGAATGAAGGACCTCACCTCCACACCACCATGTTCTTTTAGAGCATGTGACACTCTGGCAATACCTTCGGCTGTTACTTGTGCTTTGGCAAGAATTGCCTCTGCTTCTCCTGGTTTAACCCCCAAAAAAATAAAAATAAAATAATAATAATAAATAAATAAATAAAATAAAGAAAAAATTATTAATACAAAAGGACGAGTGGGTTAAAAGCAATGTTTATCAAGTGTGGAAGCATCAACACAATCAATTGGACCATGCAGAATAGTTATGGGCCCAAAAAAATGGAAGGTTAGAGCATCCGTGGAACAAGAGCGTGCACAAATTGATATTCACATAGAGCAAAAAATCAGGTCCCTCTTCCTTTAAAAAGACAGGTTTCATTCCACAGGCAACATCCTATACCAAAAGCTTTTCAGAGCAACATCCCCAGGCAACATCTTTGCACAAGATATCTTTCCTCCATAATAACAAAGTTGGCCTTATTTGAATGGTGTTAGCCATGGTTTTATACCTCTGATGTATTACATAACCAGGTCTATGTATGAGAGAGAGCGATAGAGGGGAGGGGGGAGGATATAAAGGGCACAAAATTCACCACAATTATGTTTGAAAAATGCTAAATGCACTCTAATTTTACCCTTGTTTTTGCTCATAATTTATCATGTCTAATTTGTTCAACAACTAGATATCACTATAAACTGCTATTTACATGGGAAATATAAATAAATAATAAAGAATTATAGATAGATTGATCAAAATTTGATAACTGACCTTGTGCTCTATTAACCTGGTCCATTTTTACAGCTTCGGATGCAAGGATTACTGATTCTTCTTCCCATCAGCAATATTAATGTTAGCCTGCCTTTCTCCTATTACATATACATCAATCATCAGGAATACATATGGGAGGAAGGACACTTTGTTATAAAAAATGGTTTTTGATAATGTTCTATTTTTTTGTTCGTAAACCCTAAATCCCACATATCATATAATGGAATCCTTACTAAGCAAAATTACAAAGGCTTCTTTATAGTGAAATATGTATTAAATAATGGCAAGGTTAGTTTTAAATTCAAGGACTTTCTCAGGAACTGAAAGGTCAACTGCATCCTCTTAGGTAGATATTTCTCTACCTGAACTTAAACTAGGTGGTTACTAAAAGGTTGAATGATTGTTAACAGGTTCTGCATGTGTATTAAGGAGATGAAATCAGTGAATTTATTTGTCTAGCCATTGACAAAGGGGATTTTGGGAGATCAGCTGTTCACGTTCTTGGCCAAGATAGTACCAACAAAGACTTTGGTATCAAACTATCAATTTCTTGATTAGTAAAAGTTGAAGGAATCTTAATTGCATGTGTACCGCAAATGAATGAATTTTCCCATCCATCACTTCAGTGATATAGATAGTTGGTAATTTGTTTCTCTCGTTGAGTGACGTCTTCCTGTATCCTGCTATATTTTTTGGTGGAGAACTTGCAGAGTGCATACATCAAGAGCTTATAATCACCCCCTTCTCCCAACAATTTTTGGAGAAGAGGGTACTTGGTTTGAAAAAGGTATTGGAGAGAGTTCGAAAGTTCTGGACATTCAGTGCACAAAATCAAGCAACTCTTTTCCAAGTCAAATGTCCAGGTTGAGCAACCTTGAAGAATAATCACGCGTGTATGCAACTTCTCTATTTTTTTTTTTACTCGTCTATGATCTTAGTCTTAAATGTACAGCTAATATTAGGCCTTTATGCTCAAATGTGAGTCCTAATAAATTAATCTAGTGATTTACACTGGGTTATATACTTCCTTTCAAGCTTTTTAGAGCCCATAAGCACGCCATTTACTCTAAAAAAGACATATGTTCAGCTCATCCACAGTCCTACTACTCTCTTTCCTTGTCCTTTGGAAAATTCGTCGTCCTAGCGGATTGTAGGATTTTCAAATTGTAGACACTTATCTTGTCCTTCCACTTTCAGTTCGTCAAATATAGCTTGCATACACAATAGTACCAAATATATAGATCAGCGCATCATTTTGGCAGAAAAGGAAGAGCTGTGATACATTTTAACTAAAAGGAAGAAGAAAAGAAATTCATCACCTTCTGACTCAAGAACTAGTGCTCTCTTTTTGCATTCAGCTTTTGCCTGCATCTCCATAGCTGCCCTGACTCCAAGAGGTGAAGATATATCCCCTGAAGAAGAAAAGACAATAAGACATGCAATAAAGTGGGAAGGAAAAAATTAATGAAGAGAAGTCAATAACAAGCAATGTTTCAACAAAATGACTTAGTAATTTCATAACGTAAGCACTTAAGGCCCCAGTCTTTTGCAGCCTCGTTGATGGCCATCTGGGACAAAAGGGTTATTTTTGATCAACCAAATCCCAACGTAACTAAAAATTATTTTGTGTTTCATAATGGTCTCATAATAGACTCTCACCATTATCTTTTCATTTAGGACGTCTCGTTCCTCGAAGGTCTTGTCAAGTGTGATCTTTCCAAGCTCGCTGCGCAAAGTGGTCTGTGCAAGCTGAATAACTGCATACAAGGGATTCTCAACACCGTATGCCGCCAGAGGAGGGTCCACAATCTGCAAAATCAGTTGACTAATTAAGCGCCCTTAGTTGGCAATCTATTTGACAGAATAATTAAACTTTACCAATTTCAATACCTTAACATAAAGAACTCCGTTAATGGAGATGCTAACATTGTCCTTGGTGATAGCAGTCTGGTTCGGAATGGGAATTGCCTCTTCCTTGAGAGAATACACATAGGCAATTCGATCAACAAGCGGAATGAGCAAGTGAATTCCGGGGGTGAGAGTCTTCAGGTATTTTCTGAATCGCTCCATCACAAGGGCCCTCTTCTCGGGGACAATTCGGATGCCCCAGTTGATTGGAGTTGGAATTTCATAACTATTCTCAATAAGCAAAAATTGTTTTACAAAACTTTTTTCACTTGAACAATTGTGCATCATAGAAAACAGAAAACTACACTATTAGCGGCGGAGCCTCACTGGGGACTGCGGTGGTCATAAGCCAATGTAAAAAAGAAAAAGAATAAAAAAATTTACTACGTACATTTTGAACCAAAAAAATAAATTAGTTTAATCTATCTGCTGAACAATCTCGTCCATCCTAACCCAGTCAATTCTATATGAGTTTTTCAGTTTATTAAGTTCTACTTTACAACCCTGGATGTTTTGTATTTCCGACTCCACCCCTGTACCCTATATAGATTCACATAAACAAAAACTTATATATATATATAAATATATATTATATTTTAGTACCTCTGGGAGGGTTTGCAAGATGTGCGGAGATGGCGGACGGAGGAGGGGAAGGAAGATGGGTAGAGGGAGAGTTGAGGCTAGCGTGGCAAGAGATGATTAGAAAGAAAAGCGGAGTGTTTGAGAATGGATGAGGGGGAAGAGGAGGGAGGAGAGAAAGTGGAAAGCTGTCTGCAAGTAATAGTGGTAGATGGTCCAAGGTGTTTCGGGGACCTGAGAATGGTGGTAATGGAGATGGATTTGGCCATATTCGGAGCTTGACGGGTTTCGTTTGAACTGAATTGGTTGAGCCTGGACGTTGATTTGAAATCTGCTTTTGTTTTTTTTCAGTTTTTGTGATTCATATATTGGAAAAGTCGGGGGAGGGGAAGGAGGCTTATAACAAAGCCGTCTTACTTATTTTTCAAGTCGGAATTGGTGGCTACTTGTTCTTCAAGTCTATGCTGCTCCAAGATTTGCTGCATATCCATATATATTGTTACATTACATTAAAGCTTTGTTTGGGAAAAGGAGTTAAGAGTGGGGTGGGTTGACAATGGTTAGGGATGTAAAGTTTTGTTTGGAATTGAGGATGGTTGGAGGTAATTAGGATATAAAAAAAATCAATAATACAGATTAGAAGTAGGGACAACAATCAGAATTTTATTTTTAAAAAGTAGCAATATTGTTGGTATTTTGTACTCCAATCACTCTTAGTCCACCCCATACTAACCTCTATTTTAAACAAAGCCTAATGAAATATAAATTTATAATTTGTAAACTCACTCCCTTTTCTTTTTCCTTCTTGTTTTTCAAGTTTTTACTTTTTTTTTTTTTAATCACCTTTCTAGAATTTACCTTAATAAATAGTAAATAGTATATATTTGTGTGATTTTATGTTCTATCATATCAATTTGTTTTTTTTATTTAAATGGTATATCAAATATATTTGTAATTTTTTTTTCTTGTTGTATGTATTATTTATATTTATATTTATCTTTAAGATAAGCATCAATTTCTCTATATCGTTTTGATTATTTATTTATTTATTTTTAGTAATATAAGATTTAATATTTATCCTTAATAAGAGAGGTTAGCTTTAAATGAAATATATTTAATATTTTTTTTTTGTGGGAAAAAGGTCTTTATCAAATTATAACGCATATCAATACTTTTTGAAATTTAAAATAAAATTATATCATTAATAGAATTGTACAACATTTGACATAATTTAAGAGGTATAAGTTTGAGAAAAAAAAGAAAATTAATAATCGCCAGTTGCTGACATTTGCCCCGCCAATAAAGATTGAAAATAACCAGAGCGTCCTAAGCTACGTGGCTTCACTTGAATGGTGAGCAAGCATAGCCATTGCATAGACCACTGGTGCTGCTGTATGGGAACAGAGCAACCGGTCGACTCGGAGGCAACTCGGGAATCGCCATCTCCAAACTGAGGTACTCCACCACCTCCTCCATCGTCGGCCTCCCTTTGTTCTCGTTCAGAGTGCAAAGTAACCCGATTTCCAGAACCCGAACCGCCTGGTCCGTATTCACGACCGTCCCCATCCTCCGATCCACCAAATTCGCCTTCTCATCGCTTTCATGCCTCGCCCAGGCCAAGTCCAAAAGCTCCATCTGACCCCGGTCGGATCTCCTCCGCCGTCCGGCCACCACCTCCAACGCCAATATCCCAAAATCAAACACGTCCGCCTTCTGACTCACGACCGACTCAAAACGCCTCGACTCGGACGAGTTCAGAACGAACCCGAAATCGCCGAGCACGGCTCTGAAGCTCACGTCGAGGAAGACGCTCGTTGTTTTCACGTTCTTGTGCGCGAGTTGTCTGGAGTGAAGATAGCTCAGCGCTTCGGCGACGTCTCTGATGACCTTGAACCGCCGAGTCCATGGCAAAACGCCGACTCCAAACAACCACTTGTCGAGGCTGCCGTTTTGAACGTAATCGTACACGACTAGGGTTTCGCGGTTGTCGTAGCACCATCCCCTCACCGGAACCAGATTCGGGTGGCGAATTTTGCTGATTGCTTTGATTTCCTTCGCCATTCGCCGCCGATCGAGTCCATTTGAGTTCAGAAACTGAGTCGAGAACCGCTTCACGGCTACTGCGCAACCGTTTGGGGTCGTACCTTTGTACGTAACGCCTCTCGCGTCGCTACCGAGTTCCTGTAACTCACCGAAGCACCGAGTCGCCGACTGAATCTCGGCGAGCGTGAAGCGGTGAGGCTTGTTTGGCGGCCTCGGTCGGTGCGTTTTCTCAGGGAGCACAAGCGATCTGTCTGAGTTGTCCTCCTTCCTCCGCTTGCTGCTGGAATACAGATTCAGCAGAACGACGAGAACAAGCACGACCACGGCCAAGAATATCAAGAAACTCGCCGGCGTTTTCCTGTGAGCGATCTCGCGTTCGAGGACGATCTTGCTCTCGCAGGTATCCGTCGTAGGGACGCGAAGCACGGCTTGACTCGTCGACGTGAAATTCCACGACAGTATTTTGTGGATCTGCGTGAAGTTTCCGGTGGAAGCAGAGAATCCGACGAACATGTATTCTTTCAGGAAAGGCGCGAGATCGAGCGGACCGGAGAACACCGGCTTCGACGGGTAAGTGTGGCTGTCCCGCCCGAGAAGCACTTCCAAGAACCGGCGCCGGCCGTCGTACTTAATCCAAGCTCGGTGGACCGAACCGTCCTTGAGATAGACCCCAACTTCGGAGGCGTTAATGGTGTTGGTTGAAACGATGCTAGCCAAATTGATGCCCACGTGGTTGTCGTTCGGGTCGCCAAACTCCGGGTTCTGGCGGGTGTCGAATTCGATCCCGACGGCTTTGTAGTCGTCGTCGCAAACGTCGTTGAGCATGCCTAGCCACGGGCCGGGTCGGCCCACGGTGAACTCGTCGGGGACTATGAAGAAGGTAAGGCCGCTGCCGCCGTCGCTCCGCCCAGAATCGGAGGTGGTGTTCGTGGTACTGTTGAATTGAAACGAGAAGGTTGTTTCGAAGGAAGCCGGAGTTTGAGTTTCGGGGTCGAAAAGGCGGACTGGGGAGGAGTGAAGGGCTCGTCCTGCCAAGTGTCTGAGATCACCCTTGTGGGATACATCAGGTATTTGGATGCAATGTTCTTCGTTAGAGAAAATGGCACTTCCCAAAAGCTTAACGTCGTCGTAGATTCTGGGTTTTCCGGGGCTGAAATCCGGGAAGGAGAGATTCTTGGTAACGTTGATTGGAGGTCCAGTGGGTCTCTTACTCTCACTACCTGATTCAACCAGTATTGAATTCTCTACTAGGATTAGAAGTAGGAAGGATGTGAATGAACCAGCCAATTTGAGGTGAAAACTATGTCTATCCATGGGAGAAGATTTTAGACAAAGAAGAAACAAAAGAATGAGAATATGGGAATTTGGTTATGCAATAAAGAGAATGTTTTTTTTCTGTGGAATGATCAAAAGTGAGTAGGTGGTACTAATTAAGATTATCAGTGCTGTGGGTCATGTGAGTGTTTTTGCCTGGCCATGCAAAGAGAGGCTCATGTTGGTTTGTGAGTCATCTTCCTGGGACCCTCCGTTTGGGATACTCTGGTAGAGTTTGAGAAGCAAAATTTAGGAAGCAAAAAAAAAAAAAGGTTAAAACTTCTTAGTAGCTAATTTAAAAAAAAAAAAAATTTTTTGGGTTAATTTGATATATTTGCACTTGATGGTTTAAAAAAAAAATTTTTAAATGTAAAAAGATAAAATTAATAAACTAAGTGGTTAGTAGCTAGTTAGCGGTTTCCAAACGAATACTCTGACCTACCATATCCTGCTCAGAGTGTCCAAGCCTATTCTCTGCACAAGATCAAGTTGGTCTTTTGATTATCCGAAGCATTGCCTTTAGCACAACGAACAAAAAGCCTATCGCTTTACCTGCAGCCACCAAAAATTAGGTTTCTATTTGAATAATGGTAATTCCAATCATTGTTGTAGACGGTGCTGTCTTACTAATCAAGTTAAGCCTTGTTTAGAAGAGCAGAGCTGTGCCTTTTACCTCTTCGAGTTGATCTTTAAGTTTGTCTTGAAATCATGCTAGTTGCGTGCAAGTTAACCTAGATGGGCTGCCAAGCACATTAATTCATACCAAGTTGCAAGCAAGTAGGAACTATCCCAACCACACATTAGATGGACCCACACTTTGCACCTTTTTATCATGTCCAATGTGATAAGCAGAAGGAGAGACATCCTCGTCTCTTCTTTTTCATGTCAAATAGGCGATAGGATTTCTGCGAACTCTATAAGATTTTTTTCGTAAATTGTGAACTCTAGTAGTTGGTTCAACTGATCACAAGAGTTAATTTCCTTATGTTGTGCTTACTTTGTGTTTAGATTTAGTATTTATAAATGGAAAAAAAAGGGAATAGAGATCCAAAGTTCCTTCTCTAATTTAAATTATGACAAAAAATGGAAGGAAAAAGATATTTTAGGAAATTAAACATAATTAAAATTAAAAAAAAACTAATATCTTGATAAATTTTTTTTTATTTTATTATAATTTTTTGCTTCACTCAAACAAATATATATATATATATATATGGAATTTTGTATTCTATTCTTATTTTCCTCACCTTTTTCCCTTACGTTTTCTTTTCTTCTACCAAATCCCCACTTCAAACGCAGCCTAAACTGATTGTAGGATTTAAAATGACTCAAATTGCTTGAAAATTTGAAAAACCTGTATTGAAATGATTATCATTTTATATACATGGAACACCCTTTCGAGATTTCTCATGATTTGGATGAGTTTTGGACAAGTATAGCATTATATTATAAGATTCTTGAAGGAGGAATTTGCACGAGCCGAAAAGACCTTGCTGTGGGATGGTGATACTTGTATTAAGTTCTTTGAGCCATACATTTGCGGCATTTGCCCTTTGTCTCGGAACAATGTGGTTGAGCCTGGTGTTGGGTATTTCTAATGTCACTGACACAGCTCACGTAGTGTTAGCTCCTACTGCGTCAGTTACAGCAAGTTGGTCTCACGCTCTCTCTCTATATATATTGCATATAAACAATCGAGTGGGAGCGTCAGGAGTATGGCCACTGTAAGTTTTGTGCATTTGAATAGTTGATTTTAGGGGGTGTGGAGAAACGAATCAGAATCACATAATCAAAATTTTAATTTTCGATTATTTTGTTTCGTTAATGTAACATTACCGTATTTATTTTTTTGCCATTATTTGGGTTTTAAAGTTACTTCAGTATTTAAATTTAAAATTTAGTCCGGATTGTAGCATCCGCTTATTTTCTTTGGCCGAATTAGAGCTAGTAATTTATTCAGATTTGAGAGTAAACCAAGAGCTTAAGACCACCCCTTCCTTTTCACCCTTTTCTTCTTTCTCCCTCGGGCATCTAAATTCGCTGGCAAACTCAAATAAAGTCCGCCATACACACAATTCCATTTCCACTCTCAAACCAGCAAAGAGAACTCTCTCCCCCTCACAGTAACAAGTCCTACGATAGTATCTCACCATAGTCAATGAACATTTTACAGTGTGTTATCCTATGCTAGATCGGTAAGATGAACGATCTGACTAATTTGAAAAACATGGCACAGACTGCAAGAGCCTCCAAGACTTTCAGAAAGCCTGATTGATTGGAAACGCATAGCATAGATTGCAAGAGCTCTCAAGAATTTTCAGAAAGCAAAACCCAAAAAAAAAAAAGATACCTAATGCACAATACTCACATTATAGCATCTGAAAAAAGGATCATATATAAATAGTTTCCCCTTTTAAAGAGAGTGGCTAATTCTAAAATTTGAATGCTTGACCCAAGTTATAATAATTAAACAGCCTTATCACCGCCGCGGAAAAATACTAATATTACAATTTATTAAGCAAGAGAACCTTTCGCTCCCTCTAACGAATCAAAAAATGTTCCATACCTCTCCAATGTGAATCACAAATCTGCTTTTCATGAAGCAGTGGTAGAAGCCATGATCTGCAACACTCCCAAGGAGTGATGATTAGCCAAAATCACTCAACCACAAGGGGACAAAAAATGAATTACTTTCCACTCATATTCATACTCATCCCTCTCCAATGTGAATCACAAATCAGCTTTTCAGTTAGCAGTGATACAAGCCATGTTCAGCAACACTCCAAGGAGTGGTGATCGGGCAAAATCAGTCAACCGCTAGAGGATAAAAACAGATATTTCCTCACAGTCCAGACTACCTAAAGATATGAAGCCCTGGGGCCAACAAACCACAATATCTAAAAAACACTAGAAATCAACACTTGAAAGATAAATGAAAAAACAAATTAAATTAACAGAAACATGGAGAACGAGAATGGTAGCAAAACTGTTGTTTGTCATATTAAAAGCAATGTCTTATAAAACAAAACTGAAAACCCAACTTGTCATGTTAAATGCAATGTCTCATAAAACAAAACTGAAAACTCAACAATTCACTGGACAGAAACATGGAGAACAAGAATGGTAGCAGACATCATATCAAACACAACCGTCTTATGAAACAGAACTGAACTTTAGCCAATACCACACGAAAATAAGCCATGTCTAGCTACAAGGCTACTACCAAACAACTACTCAATCTTGTTCGACCATATTACCCTTCTCGCTGACATAAATGCCATCAAGAAACTTCCGAATGTCCTTGTTCTTGACATGACATTTCTGAACAAGTGGAAAGAAAAATGTCAAGAGGGACAAACAACATAGTCGATGAGATAAATATAAGTGAAAGACCACATGGAATAATTGGAATAAAGGAATACATACTTGATTTATCAGGGCAGCAGACCGAGATACGAGTTCAATATCATTTCCATCCAAGACCAGCTCATCCTTCACTTTTTCAGAACGTACAACGGAAACCCCTTCAAGCATATCCACTTTCCTCACCTGATAAAGAAAGGGATGACATGTGAGGACTACGATCCTGAAATTCTCATGGTAATGGAATCATATGTATGTACGGGATCAAGCACAAATAAATCAGTAATCTGCAAGAAGTAGAATCATAGAAGCAGCTACAAGAACACAAGTCCCAACCAAAAAATCACATTATTTACACCAGCTTCTCAGAGTAAGCTAAAACAGATTCTAGCAATGTAGTGAGAGCACCACAATAACCAGCTTATCACTGCATGTAATTTGAAGTTCATGTCATCCTCTGACATTACATTACAGAAAGACCAATACACCAAAGAGATTGAACAGTTCTCCATAGAAAGAATATGCCCATGAATTTTGTAAATCCACATCAATTTAAGCAATCAAGACTAGGAATTTCACATTGACAGTAACAGTTTCCAATAAAAACTTAAATCTAGTTTTAGAATTACATCAATGTCGGTACATGTTTAACTTAACACAGAGACACAAATTTCAAAGAAGTCATCACATTGACGCGCCTAAACCCACAAAGGAAAAAGCTTTGCCGAACATTATGATGAGCATCGTTTTTAAGAAACATTGCCAAAAGGGAGGGGAAAAAAATGAATCCAACTTAATGATTCAAAGCCAAAATTATGCTCAATAAAAATCAAAATCATTCCACAAATGAACCCAAAAAATGCCACCATAACTTGCCCAGATATGATCAATTGCTAACCAGATAACAGAATATTAAGTATTCAACCAATCCCATCTATACGATAAAAAAGAGGCAAAAATCCCACAAGAGCCAACTAAAAGAGAATGAGAAAGGACCTTCTTTTCACCGAGGAAATTACGGATCTCGATGGATTTGTTACCGTTGGTGATGCTAGCGTTGATGGGGAAATGGGCATAAACAAAGCGCATCTTGTAGCGATAGCCCTTGGTGACTCCCTTGATGAGGTTATCGACATGGCTGAGGGCGGTGCGGATGGCGGCGGTGGCCTTGCGCGATCCGAACCAAGCGTCGACCTTGAGCTTCTTATCGCCGGTGGCCTCGTCAGTAATAAGCTGGAAATCGAGGTTCAGATGCTTGAAGTTGCGGCTGAGTTTCCCTCGCGGGCCCTCCACTTCGATCATCTTAGCCTTCACCTTGATCTTCACCCCATCAGGAATGTCCATGGTCTCTGAAGAGAGAATTGTCTTCATCTCTGATTCTCTCTCCGACTCTCTCTCCGGGAATGACCGGGAAGGCGACCAAAACCCTAGCGAACTCAGTATATATATAGATACTGCTCTCTCTCTCTCTCTCTCTGTCTGTCTCGCTTCCACTGCGGAAACCTAAACCTAAAGCCATTAAAAGGCCACTATCGGCCCGGTAAATTCTTTTACGAGCCCTACAATTGTGGGCCGATTCGTCAATGGGCTTTTTCTCAAGACGGGTCTTTCCATATGAGGACAAAAATATTCAGGGCAAACGTGCGGTCAAGTTATTCTGCTAACACGGATATATAAAATCGGAGGAGAGAACTGAAATTTTATTTTCACTTTAGGATTCCAAATTAAATTTGAACTTTTGTATTCATGTAAAATTTCATCCACCAATCACGACTAAAATATTTTCATCTTTTGAATGAAATTTATTTATTAATTTTTTGACAAGTATTGTATTAATTTTCATAAAAATTCAAAAATTAAAAATACAATTTCAATTTCTAAGGTTGTATATCCACTTTAAGAACATCAATCCCCATCAAATGAACTAATTTAATAGAGATACGTGTATGGAATCTGATTATGAAATTAGGTTCCAAATTTTTAATGTTCAATTTTTGCTCCCTAAATAATGTATGCATGAATTGAAAAGTCTTAAATAAAATTTCTTGATCATTTAATCCTAAAAAAAAATAGATATCTCACTATTAAAAGTTACAATGAGCGATTTCACTAATATTGGTTTAATACTAGGACACTCTAAAAATGATCTAGACAGATCTTATGATCTTAAAATTTTCAAAAGACTTAATTAAATATTTATGTACTCAATTGTATAATTGGATTAAATTTCATTGGATATCTTAAAATTTATGATATGGGAATTTCTAAATGTGATAAAGTGTTTTCGAAATTCACATGAATGACTGAACGGTCACATGAACGATTGAACAATCAAAATCATCAAAATAACATACATCTAAGTTTTGATTATTAGGTTTAAGTGTGTACCTATCAAAGAATCTGGTAAAATTATAGGAGAATTTGACCTTATTTAAAAACTATGGGTAGTAAGCATAATTTTTAAATTAACTCACAAGATTACATTATGTATTTTCATTAAACTTTATTGATAGTCAATGTAATTTAAAATCAAATATATTTTATTTACTTCTTATTTATAAATTAAAGTGATGAGTACGATGTAAATAAATAATCAACTAAGCAGAATTCAATATTGAAGCTCAATTTGCTTGTTACTCAAATTAGCTCTCCTTGTTAAAACTCGGTGATGTGAATAAATGGAATTGATAAATGGAAAAGGGGGAAAAATGTGGACTAAGAACAATTTTTCTTTTTTTTGGTTAAAATTTTATTTTTATTTTCAAGTTGAGTTTTTTTGGATTGGATGAGAAAAATTTTGATTTATTTAACTTAAACAGAAAGTAAAATAATTTATTTAACATAACCCATGCAAGTCTTTAGTGATAAGTTCCAAATTTGAATATGTGATTAATAATCACTAGTTAAGGAATGCTATATAAATAATTAATTGATTGATTTTTTTAACAATCCTCAAATGTAACCCCTCTTAAATATATGAGAGAGTCAAAATATTAGAATTAATAGATGAACGGGATAAATTTAAAAAAAATATATAATCTAAGAGTTGTAAATGTAATTAATCCGGAAAAAAAGAAAAAAATTTGTTACAATTTGTCGAGTACACATGTCCATTGATCATGAAAACAAACTGAGAAAAGCATGTTCAATGACATGGTGAACCTCAGGTGAATTGAGAAGAATGTAACAGTAAACCAATTCCTCCATTTGTTCCCAGCATTCTTCAACTCCCACACCCCGAATCATCTCCACGATTGAGTCTCTTATATCCGAAAACGGATCTGTGGAGTATTTGACAATGCAAATGCTGTCAACAAAAGCCCCAGAAACATCATCTGGCAAGCTCGCGGAAAAGCTTATCATTCTACTTCTCCGGTTCTTCAAGCATTTCTTCATCCTCCTTTTCTTTTCAGTGTGGTTGAGTTTCTCATCACCAATCTCCATTGTTTCTTCGAGAAATGCTAAACCTCTCTGCTCGATAGATCTGAAAGTTCATAAACCAAACAATCAAGCTTCCTGCAGGTATATATAACTCATTATCAATGTAGTGCGTGTGGGTAGGATATAAATATATATATCGAGTATGAGTTTGTTTGGTGAAACAGTAGAGAGGGACTTAATTGTCGTGTGGAGCATTATGTTTGATGGGGGAGCCAATAACTTGAATTGAAGTAGCCCTTCTTCTTGTGACAATTTTAATACATTAATTACTGGTTTATAAATAAATAGAGATGGAGTTGGAGGACATGCATCTCACGTATTAAAAAAAAAAAAAAAAGACATGCATCTCCTAATGCCTCGCTCATGATCCGGGGTTCGATTCCCGACAACCTCACCCCTGATTGATGTTTAAAAAAAAAGAAAAGGTGGGGTGGACCAAGGAAACGAAGCATTTAACAAGTCTACTTGGGGGTTGGAAGGTAGGTCACAAAGTCACAATCATCACGTTATGCTGGGGCGCTCCTCTTTTATATTTTGAAATATTGAGCCAAAAAAAAATATAGGCCTAAGTCCACAAAATATATATATATATATATGAATCCGTGCTGTGTTTAATCCTGCAAATGAAAATGTTTAGTTGGGTTTGTAGTTGTAAACTTCCATGTATAAATTCACTCTACTTGTTATATATATATATACTAAGTTTTATCTGTACTAAAGACACGGAACCTCCACCCCCAGGGCCAACCATACCCATCAATGCCACATTAGATAACCATCCCATCAATGAATAGTAAAATACCACTCTTCTATATTACATAGATATAAATAAAAATTCTTATTGCTCCTGATTACAAATTTAAATATCCAATCGGATTCTCACCTCATTTATAGAAATCTTTTTTCTGATTATTACCTTGTTTATAAATATTTTTTATTCCTTGGATGGGTAAAAAATTTTGATGAGTGGTATCTATGATAAAAGAGGGCAGGTTGTGTTTGTTTGGAAATCGTATATATCCAAATTCATTTATCTTTTTTTTTTAGAGGTTTAAAAATATATAAAATGTATTTAAATCGTTGAATCAAAATCAAAAGGTTCTAACAGTTTTGATTAAATAATTTCTGAGCTAATCTTCAAATCAATGTCAATCCCACATGAGGCTGAAGTGTATTGATTAATTTTCTTATTTTTTTTAAATAATCTAATGATCCTTAGTAATTTAATTAAAATTAATTTTAAAATAAAAATTAAAAGTTGAAAAGACCTTTTTACCCTTCTAATCCCCATTCACTCAACAATTCTCTGGACGAGAAATCATTTTCGGAGGCTCCGTCGTTCTCACCGCATACAGAGGTGGCACCAGCACGGGCGGCTGAATCGGAGACTCAATGATGGCGGAAGAAACGGTGGTCGACTTTGGGCCAGAAGGTGAAAAAGTGATTGAGAAGCTAGATTTATCGTCGAGGGAAGGCCATCTTGTAATTGTGGTAGTCCTTGGATGTCGCTTTTGATAAAGGAAATCACCGACTTACACTGAGATTCCATGTTAGAGACGATGAATCGTAATTTGATTTTTCATTTTCTTTCAAATCGCTTAAGTGGTATTTGTTTTATTTTTTTATTTTCTGTTTTTTTTATATATTAAAAATCTTAAAATAAATAAATAAAAAATATTCTGTTTTCTTTATTTTAAGATTTTAAAAATATAGATGATCAAGTACATTTGATCCGTTTTTCTTATTTTCAAAAACGTAAAATGAAAAATGAACTCAAAACAGAAAATAAAAAACAAAAATATTAAACTAAAAATACAAAAAATAAACCAAATGAGACCTGCAGTTTATATCTCTAATTGATTTGAATGCATCAATTAATGCTAATTAAGATTTAATTCGGTAATACAATTAGAGATTTAAATTTATATCAGTTCTCATTACAGGTCTCTTGCCCATAAAGATGTTGAGCGAGTTAGAGGAGAAGGGTGAAGAATTATTTTTTTGACTTTCACTTTTTATTTTAAATTTATTTTTAATTACATTAATCAGAATCATTAGATTATTTTAAAATAATTTATTTTTACTCTTCAACTGCTGAACATGCAATCCATCCGTCCATGATAAGTTGGACATTGTTGGATCGGAACCTATTCGGACAATCAAAACCTTTAATTTTTATTTAAGGTATGTTTGGCGCTCAATTATTATTTTTAAATTTTTTAAAAATTTTTAAAAATTTTTTTATTTTATTATATAAATTATGAAACCACGATTTATCTCAATTTTATCGTATCAAACATCACTTAACTTGCACATCCAGAAAATCAAAGGAAAGTTCTAATAATCATCTTTGCAAATCTCACTCATGCAAGTTATTCATCTCACTGTATTATTTATGATTTAAACTTAACTTGTCACGCAATTTAAACTTTGAAGGAAGATTCTGGAGAATTCTTTTTGCATTCAAATTGGACCACTGAGCTTTGAATGATGACCTGATCCAAATTCTAGAGGGTCCAAAACGAACTATAATTCCCTTGCTATCAAATCAAATATACCCACGTGGGTGTGTTGGTCTTACTAACTCAAAACCATGCGCCGCCTGCAGGTTTCCCAATTTCCGTGCGGCCCACAAAGTCAGAATTTTACGAACCCATTACTCCATGCACTGTTCTTGTCTTCTTACTCCTCTGTCTTCACAAGGCGCGATGAAAGTCTGTGTGCCGAGAGCCGAAAGCAGCTGTGGAAATAGATCCTCAACGAAATTCCTCACACGCGGCAGTCCTATGTTTGATGACAAAATTCTCAAATCTTTCTCAAATATTCCCTCTCGGTTCCTTAAAATGGTGGGTACGGCCTAAAGTAGATAGAGGGAATTCAGAATTTTTATAAGGATATCAAATAATATAAAAAAAAATTAGACAATAAGAAAAAATGATGTTATTTTTTAAAAACAAATAAATTTATTATTAAACATTAAGTCGATGAATATATTTTTTTTAGTTTAAGAGGTGTTTAGTATAGTAAAAAAGAGATAAAATAAGATAAATTATATGATTCGTAATGCATGTAGTGAAATAAAAAATAAATAGTTTTTTGAGATTTTCAGAGTGTTTTGGTATTTTTTGTGTACCAAACATCCCCTTAATAATTCAACTTGCCGTAACCCAAGATTTAAGAATATTCCTTGTATTTAAAAAAAATTATTATTATTAAGTTTTATTATGTATAGAATTTATTGTTATATTTTTTATATTAAGCACAAAGGTATTTAATACCGTAGTGGAAGAATGTATTTTATTTCCCAAAAAATAAGATTCGATTCTTGTACACCTCTTTTAATTAAACTAAAATACCTTAATTTTGAATTAATTTAATTTTTTAAATAAAAACTTAAATTCCAAAAGTATTTTAGTAATTTTATATCCAAAATCAAATGAGTTACTTGCCCATTGTCTTTACATGGCTCCGCCAATGGCAATAAAGATGATTTAATTTGAATTTGAATTTGAATCATGCATGAGTTATTACTTATTATGAATGTACTTGGAGCGATGAAAAATAAGTAAAACCTAACAAAAGTAAAGTCATAATTTGTTTAGTGAGATAAAAAAATTTATATTTTTAAAAATTTTAATATTTTTTTTGTAAATTTTAAAACTTTAAATGGATTCGATATTTAGGTATGGATATAAAATTTCAAGTTGGTGTACTAAGCACAAATATTTTGTATCATATATAATAATATATAAAATATAAATCATGTATAAAATTAAAATAACATAAAATAAGTTAATTATTCATTAAAAATTAGATTGGCGTAAATTTAAGCTTGGATGAAAAAAAATTAAGAACTCAAAATTTTGTCTAAACCTGTAGTACGAATGATTTTCCTATTGTTTTATCACGTCTCAATAATAATTTTTCTATTGCTCAAACTTGTAAAAAATAAAGTTTCACAAGTTAAGCTAATTTAACTCACTTATAAAGAAGTTCAACATTTAAGTAAACACAAATTAAATTAGATTAGTCGGTCAAATATAAATATGATTTTGAATTTTAAGTCTATTTATTATATTAAACTTAATTACGTATATAAAAATCCAAAAACTCAACTCATTAAAAGTTTTGAGTGATTTTATTTTTATAATATAAAAAAATTATACTAAGTTGTTGTTAATTGATTCAAGTATGGAGATAATACTCCAAGCAAGTCGATGAGTACGTGCCTATTTACAAACCTACAGCTAAGCGGACTCGGGGGCGCAGCAGTTACGGCGGCTACAGCAGGGCCAAAACGACGTCGTTTTGGTGTTATTTCATCAAAACGACGCCGTTATACTTAAGGCCGGTTTTTTACCCTTACGTGTAACGGCGTGGTTTTTATGGAATGACACCAAAACGACATCGTTTTCATCATGCTGCAGCCACGGCAGTAATCCACGACTGCAGCCCCTCCTCTCCCCAGCTAAGCAGGCAAGCATCGAAATCTCTTGTCGGATTGGACAATCATGTCGTTACTCAGGTCTAATTCTTATGCATGCTAGGCATTTAATATTTTCCTAAAGTACTGTACTTTTGGCTGCTGCCGTTGTCGTTGTTGTGAAAACATGTAAAATATGCTCATCATCGTCATGGTTAATAGATTTGGTTAACTGAATCATCACTTGCTTAATTTAAATGCCCTAATCATTTACCTTTTGTCCTTTTTATTTCTACTAATTGGATTCTTTGATGGAGACAGCTATCTAGCCGCAGGTGGTCATAATCATTTCTTAGGAGATTATTTATTTATTTATTTAGTTTATTATTGTAATTTAAGATGTTTGGTTGAAAAAAAATTAATTAAAAAATATAATAAAAATTTAAAATTTTGATATAAAAGTGATATGTTATATATTTTAATTTGAAGAGGGTATAAACTTTTTACAACTTTTAATTTTTACTTTTCTACCGAACAGCTCCTGAATCTTTATTTGATTAATTAAAAAAACACCTAAAAATTTGTCGTGATAAACAATGACGAAATCACATGGTAGACCGAGCGTAGTCAAAGGCCTATGTTTGAAATTTTTTTTAAAAAAAATATTTGATATAAAAAATTATAAATGTCTATAAAAAAAATTTTGGATGCTTATCTTTTAGTAATTTTTGGTTTTTTTATTAAAAATTATTAGTTGTAATTTTTTGTGTCTAGCGAAACAAATAGTAATTTTTACTAATTGTTTTTGTAGCCTTTGGGTATTAGATAAAATTTTTGATAATTTTTAGTAATTTTTGATAACTTTTGATAATTTTATATGTTTAGTAAAAATTTTGATAACTTATAAATGGAACGAATTAGAGAAGTAACGTTGTATTTGATATCAATATATAATATTTTATATTTTATCATATTTTATGTATTTATTTAAAATTTAAAATTTTACTCATAATGTGAGCTTACACTAATTTAAAATCTTTTACCTCATTTAGACTCGAATTAATGTTGTCGAATACTATTAAATAAAAAATAAATAGATGTTTTTGTTCCCAAAGTCACGCCACTAGAAGTTTAGCCTTCGAATTATTCCTTATTTATAGTACCAACCTTGGGTCTTGATCAAGTCGGTGGACGTTGCTTCAAGTGATGCTAGTAAAGCACCGACCCATGTATAAAAACCCACTTGAGTTCGATGGTGACCGAGGATTTATCCACTGCGATCATGTTCTTAACTCGTATCTTCATCATCACCGTCGACTTCCACTTCGATCCCACGTGTACTGTCCTTTTCTTCATAGTTTGGCCACAACCCTTCGACTTTCGGTGGAAAGAGAATGGATCACAGAAACCCAATCCTCTGCAATTGGAATTGACGTTTCCATCGCATATTCCCCTCTCAAATTGCCTCAACCCCGTTCCTTTACCTCACACCACCCATATTTTTTAATCGAATATTAATATGCTTAGCATATTGTAAGGAATAATTAAACAAAAGAATTACCAACAAAAATAATAATAAAAAAGGTGAAAGCAATATTGGGAAAAACATTAACTAGATTTCTAACAGGCGCCTGATTAGAGAAAAAAAAAAAAAGTTAATAAAAAATATAATAAAAATATATAAATTTTGATATAAAAATAATATATGATAAAATTTAATTAAAAAAATATAAAATTTTAATAAATTTTGATTAAATTCCATCCACCAAACCTAGGCCCTGTTTGGATAGTATAAAAAACCAAAATTACAAAAAGTTACAAAAAATTATACTTTTTTTAATTAAATTTTACCACTTATCATCTTTATATCAAACTTTTGTACTTTATTTTTGTTAATTTTTTATAATCCAAATACTCTTCGATCGAATAATTCAATGGGGGCACTACCCCAGACGTAGAGGCTACAGCTCTCATTTGTGTGTGTGTTTATATGTGCATATATATACATTAGAGGCTGTAAAAAGTCAGCAATAAAATAGAATTTCTTTTTTCATTTTTTTATTTGCTCACCCTTTCTCCAATCTCTATATCTAGGCCAACCTGAGACCCTCTCCGGCTTGCCTTATTCGTCTCCATTTTCAATTCTCTCTCTCCCTCTCTCTACTTTTTCTCTCTGAGGAGTTTTCCTTTCGTTTATTTGATATAATCAGACACATTGTTGGTGCTCATTCTGTTCATAAATTGATACCCATTTACCATCCAACCTCGGATTGTTCGGTTTGGTCATTGTTTCTACTTAGCCAATCCATTAACCGCTTTTCTTCTTCTTCTTCTTCTTCTTCCTCCTTTGTCGATCACTGCCATCAATTCTCTCTTTGTTTCGCTGAATATCTGTATATATAAAGAGAGGAATGGGAAGGAAGAATAGGAAGAGAATATCGAGAATTGGAAGCTATGCGATTGCGTCGTCGATTGCTGACCCAGCTTCTATTTCCTGTACAACTTTCAATATTCTGGCCCCCATTTATAAGAGACTCAATTTGGAGGTACCCTTTTGTTTTTCTTTTTCTTTTTCATTCCATCAATCTCATTTGGTTTCCAAATCGTTGTACCCACAAACACGGCTCGTGTTTTTGGCTCTTTAATGTGTTGAGAAAAATTTTTGACATTTTACATTGTTCTGGTGGTTGAAGGAACAGGATCAGAATTGCCGCGAGAGTGATATCAGAGCGTATTGGTTGAATAGGAACCACAGGATATTGGATTGGTTGTTGGATGAGAGATCTTCCATTATTTGTCTTCAGGTTTAGCCATTTTATTCCTTTTTTGTCCTTCTTATTGCTTTTTCTGTTTCTTCGATCAATTCGGATACAAAAGTAACATCGTGTGGCGTGAATGCTAAAATGGGCGAATTGCTTGAGACAGGAGTTTTGGGTTGGGAATGAAGAGCTTGTCAACATGTATGAAAGGAGACTTGGTGATGCTGGTTATATTAGTTTCAAGCTCGCCCGCACCAACAACCGTGGTGATGGTACGTTCTCCTACCCATTATTTGTTTTATTTTTTTTCCCCTTATATAAAGTCAATCAATGGTAAATTAAATATATCATCATATACAAGTATACATGTTAACCTTATTTGCATATAATTTTGATTGAATCGCCTTTCTGGGTGGGAGAATTTAGTTTATGTTGTTTGTGGTAGTCCTCATTAAATCAGAGCGGATCAATATCGGAGGATGCCCCCAAAGCATAACTAATGAAAAAGCAAAGAGGGATTGGGATTTTAGGAGCGCAAGAGGAAAGTATTAATTTTGAGTTTAAGAAAATGCTATTGGTGCAGGCTGAACAGATATTAATGAATTCTATAGTGCTAATTTTATATTTCTGAGGGATTTCATCATCATCTGTATGGTTGACCACTCATATGATTATTCTTTTAGGTGAATGAACTTACAATTTTCAATTTTCATTAAATTATATGTCCCAACCTAAGGTGTTGGTGTTAAAATATTAATAGGTCTGCTGACAGCTGTGCACAAAGACTCCTTCAGGGTTTTAAACCATCGAGAGCTGCTATTCAACGATATTGGAGATCGTGTCGCTCAGCTGTTACATGTTGAATTAGTTGCACCTTTTTCGCAACGCCCGGCCAACAATGTTCGACAAGAGATGCTCATTGTGAACACTCACCTACTATTTCCACACGATTCGAGTTTGTGTATTGTACGATTGAAGCAGGTAATTTGCAACTTTTTTACTGGAATTCTTCTGTATTTGGTCTCATGCAGTAATATTTTTCATAATCATGCTATCTGCTACTTACAATCTTGATCTGCATTTGTCATGTCCTGTGATAGGTCTACAAAATCTTGCAATATGTGGAATCTTATCAGAAAGAGAATAAGCTTAATCCTCTGCCCATTATACTATGTGGGTAAGTATATTACTGCTCATCAAACACTTAGACAACTCTCTGCCTGAATACAGTTACTTATTTTCATATCACAATTTTCTATTCCTGCTCAGTGACTGGAATGGGAGCAAGCGAGGACATATTTACAAGTTCCTTAGATCTCAGGGGTTTGTTTCATCATATGATACTGCTCATCAGTATACTGATACAGATGCACAGAAGGTTATTTCCAGCACAGAAAATCTCAATCACCTTTTGCTCTAAAACATGTCAAATTTCAAACTTCCTCAACTCTCCATTATTTTCCTGCAGTGGGTTAGCCACCGAAATCATCGGGGGAATATTTGCGGTGTTGATTTTATATGGCTTCTTAATCCTAATAGAAACCGTGAATTACTAAAGACAAGTTGGACTGAAGCAGTATTTGGCATGTTCAAGGTGAGCAATATATTCTCTCTATTCCTATGTTTTTCTTTTGTGGATTTTCTATATGCCATTCTTAATTTTAGGAACTGTATTAGTGGGCATTGCACCTTGAATGAAATAGTCTAAAAAGCATGGACACTAACTCAAGACACTAACACGGTACGATACAGATTCGCCGCCGACTTAATGGTTTTCTAAAGAATACATGACATGATAAATCAAGGAGTTGGAAAAAAATAAATGCTTCAATTTTTTGATTATATGTTTTAGATGTTAATACTTTATTCAAATACACTAGAAATAATACAAGATAACACTAAGCAATATTCAAAACAATTTGCTCCATAGCTTAAAAATTAAAAAATAAGTCACATAATGATTACATCCTATCCAAAATGATAATTACTACCATACCTTAAAATTTAACAAACAAGCCACTTAACAATTATATTTTATCCAAAATGATAACTAACAAATCATCTTAGCATTGTTCCATAAATTTAAATTTCTTTTTGTTCCATCAAATCATCCAAATACAAAATAACATACAGTTTTTTTTACTTATATTTCATTATTTATTTTATTCAGAAGAAAACCCCATTTAAAACGTTCACATATTACAATAAAGACTTTGTCCTACTCAAACTAAGTATGCGACATGTCTAAATTGTGTCCGACCAAAAAGTAAATTTAAAAAAATCGGATTCTGTAAAAGGTGATTCTAGCACAAGTCCACTGCATGTAGAAGTTCCATCTGAGTCCGACTCAGAGACAACACCGTTGATGGTGAGTCTATGCTTCTTAAGAAAATAGTGAACGCTGCTAATGAATGTTTTATCATTGGTAATTGTGGCCACCCAACATATCTCATTGCTCAGTAATGCTGGCAGGAAAGGTGCCAGTTCTTTGAGATGTGATCTTGTGATTCCATTCGTGCATGCTTATGATGGAGGTAGAACTCAGTGTTTATCGAATAACTGCACTTTATAATATTGAAGGAAGCTGAAATATAATATTTTGGTCAATGGGGTTGCAACTTGTAATCTTATCTTTTTCTCTGTGCTATGGGTTCCTGCAGGACCTGCACTGCAAACTTTGTTTTATTTTCCACTTTCATGGCACCTGGGGGCATACAAGTTTTTACAATCTCCTTTGTCCTATGAATGTATGGACCCTTTATTGTGTGATGTTATCATGTTGGATTTTCTATTGTAATATCACCAAAAGTATTTATTTGTTGGAGTGGGCATGATGAAGGGTAATTGGTTTTTATGGAGCCAATGCCAATTAGGCATGGATGAAGAGATTATTATACCATCGTAGTCCTTCAGGACGTCTTTCCCATATTTTCCTTCCTTTTGGCCATGTCGATGAGAAATTTCTGGGACTACTCATAAATCATGATTTCCAAGTTCAAATCGCATCATTTTCATGATATTATATTTTCCTAGCAAGCAGAAATTGTACTGAGCCATGAGATTGCCTCATAGCTGTGAAAACTAAAGAGTAACAATGCTTATCTTCTTATATGGGCAATGGCATCATCATTTTTTGTTTGGGGATGTGTGTATATATATATGTATATACATCTCATATTTTTTTTTGGCATTCTCTCTGTTTTTCTTACGACGGTTACATTGAATTGAAAGAGAGATGCCTACTAGTCATCACTTGATCCTTTAGGCTGGCAATTTTTCTTGTGTGAATGCCATAAATATCATCTGAGCTTGTCATCTCTAATACTGAATTTGATCACTTACAGTATCTACTTCGACGAGCCTTCCTTACAGCAGATGATGCATTTGCCTTACTGAAGGCTGATACTCATGATGGTGATTATATTACTTACTCTGATTTCTGTGAAGCATTAAGACAGGTATGAAAATTCTTCAATTCAGCCTTTTTATTTTTTTATTTTTTTTTATTCATGCTGGCTCAATATGGTTGAGAGATTTCTTCTTGTGTGGACATAAACCTATAATTATCCTGTAATCCTGCAGCTCAATTTGGTTGGCCATTGTAATGGACTGAGTGTTGAAGAGACAAAGGACTTGTGGGAGCAAGCAGACATTGATGGAAATGGTGTTGTTGATTATAAAGAATTTCTGGTAACCTATGCGCATGAATGTCTTCTTCTTTTTTCTTTTTTTCACTTTGCAGTTTTTTATGATAGCATCCTCTTCCCATTAACATCTTGGTTCACGTTTCTTAGATATGGTAAATGAATTCCCCAACCTAACTGTTATCTTAAAAAAAAAATGGTATCCAGGCTTAATACTAGTATTTTGTATTCCGGGGTATCATGAGCTTTTGTGTGCTAGAAATCCAGAGGATTTTTTGAGTTTCAAGAATATTAAAAGTTTCAATTTATTAAATATCTTTCATGTTACCTCCTATTTCTGGTGTAGCAAGGGTAGCCAAATTACCCAATGCAAAATTTTTTTGGAAAACTGCAACGAGGAATAACATAAGTAAATTCTATTATGGTCCATTTGGATAAATGTTGATTTGAATGAATGGACTTGACATCGTGTTGTAATATAATATAAGAAAGATAACTAACTTATGTAAGATTTCTAATAATTTCCCTAAGGAAGTTTCCAAAAAACCAAGTTTTTTTTGGTGATTTTAATTCCATCATAATCTGTTAGGTTTAACCACCCAAATTTATGATGAAATCTATATTTAAACTAGCAAAATTATATTTAAGCAATTCAATAAATAGCACAAAATCCGTTGATTTCAAATCCATAAGTACGAACACAGCCTCAAATTCCTTTTTTCTCCTAATTTTTATGAGGTGCTTATGTTTATTAAAATAATGGCATTGCAGCGGCAAATTTGGAATCCTAGTTGGTCAGAGCATGGTGACAAAACATGCAATGAGGTCTGGGAAGATGATGTGGACAATATGAAGCAGGCTATTGGTTTCAGTGTCAAGAATGCAGTTCTTTTCCCTACTGAAGTGGAGAAAGGAATGTGGCCTGAAGACTATTCTCTTTCAGATCATGCCCGACTCACCGTAGTGTTCTCGCCAGTAAGAATGCCGTGCCCTCGTTGATATCCTGACCAAACTTGGGCACTAGTGTTACATTTTTCAAGGAAAGAATGGAAAGAGTGAGTGAGAATGACTGAGAGCTAGTGGACAGATTTCATTGCTTAAAATGGCTACTAGAATATTTCAAAGAGAGATCTTAAGGTTGATCTCTAAGGGGCCGTGATCAATGATTCTTGCATCTTTGTGGGGGTGACCGTGGAAATGCCATATCCCTCGTACCTTCGCAGCATGAAACATGAAGCACAGATCAATTTGCTAATGGGAGCTGATTGATTCATAGTTCCCTTTGGTTGAGGACTCTGACTCAGCGAAGTTCTCTGCTGGCAGTTGATGCATTGGAAAGGATATCCAATTCACTACCTTTGCTTGAAAGCCTCTCCTGTGAAAAAAGGAAAAGATGAATAAAAGAGATCAGAAGTGGAAAAAAGAGAAACAAGAGCTTTGTTTTCTGATTGGTTCCTCTTGCTGCCCCTTAGTGGGCCCCGGCTTGCTTCAAACATGTTAGTATTTTGGGCTCATTTGGGGGGGGGGGGGGGTGGGACCAGGCCTAATGAACTGAGTTGGGAAAATTCCCAGAAGAGAAAATTAGGAAAAGGAAATGTAAATGTCATGGAAATAGCCTTGTAGGCTGTTAGCTGTTATCTTTTGAAGGGTAAGATGATATTATTGATACCTGTACAGAGATTTTTGTATTTTGACTGCTTTAAGGAGTAATCCAGTAAGCATTCTGTTTAAGGGACTGATGTTGCTTTCCTTGCTATATCCCACTTTGGAGTTGACAGTGAAATTTAACTTCCTTCGGATTCCTTTTTCCACCATTTTTTTTTTTCTCCCCCTTCAAAATGGTTGAAACCTGGGCGATTACCTCTTAATCTCTCCTACCTAACTTTGTGGGTTCTCTAAGTTTTTATATTCCCAAGTATTTTTTATGTATTTTTATTTTTTTTGGAAAAAGGCCATAATAAAAACATATTTTAAATATTTAAGAACCTATCTCAAATATTAGTTTAACTGATAAAATCTTGTATTTGTTCTCTAGTAATGCCTAGTTTCAGTTTACTTAGAGCCATTGGTGTATTTATCTGATCGTTTAACTTCAGGACCCCAAGGATTAGTCGAGGTACGCATAAACTGGCCTGGACATCTTTGATTACCGGGAAAAAAAAAAAAGCACCTTCGATTACCGGGAAAAAAAAAAAAAAAAAGCTATCACGTTGAAATTTAACATGGACATCACTAAACTCAGAAGTTTTCATTTTCTTCTTCCTATTTTGAACAGAAAATCACACCAAAGGGGGGATCATTCCCCTCTACACCACTGCACAAATCCAAGCTAGCCTTTTATACCTCTGCTCTGCATTGGACGACATCAATCACTATCTGCCTTGAAGATCAACGGCAATGAGAAGGTTGTCAGTGTTGTTCGAGGGATTGATGTCTGCAATTGGGAACTCTGAGATTTGCCTGATAGACCACAATAAAAACCTCTCTTTTTTTTTGTTGTTTTTTTTTGGGGGGGGGGGGGGGCGCAATTGTTTCTTTTCACTCCAAAACATGTGGGGGTTTTCCTCGAATATTGATTAGTAAGTCCATTTTTGTTTTTTTTTTTGTTTTTTTGTGTGGTATATATGTACATAAATAATGCATGTATGTTCGATTTGTGTTTACGCTTCTTGGAAGTTTATGATGTGAGTTCGATTTGTGCCCAGAGATGCTTATATAAATCAACTGAAATTATACATGAGCATAGATTCTAAATTCTAAACCAAATGGTGCGTGCATTCAGAAGTTTCTAATTCTAAACCTAGAATCCTCAAAAAAGCCAGTAAATTTTGGGCTAAAAAAATCACTTGAATCAACCCGGGCTGGTGAGTTTCAGCTTGGTAGAAAATGCCAGCAGTTGTCTTCAAAAAACAAAGAAGAGAGTGCCCTACCCTTTGCCATTTGGAGATCCATACACCAATCCGAATATTTGTGGGTGGGTAGCTGTCATTATTGAGAGGGTAGCTTGTTACATTCTTGCCTAGAAAATTGTTTTATTTGTCACTTTGAGCCGAAAACCTTCTTGCTTTGATAGGGCCAACGACTTTTCGTGGCCATTAAAAGAAGGTTTTGACAATTCAATTCAGTTTTCGACAAAGGAGTAGTGGCATGAAATCTATAAACAATATAAAAACAAAGGGAGTTAAAAATTAAAAAAAAAAAAAAAGGGCTAAATTAAGTTGTGACTTCTACGTGGTATTAGGTTCAATGCTTTGAATTTCCTTCTCTTCTCCTTTTTTTATTTTTTTATTTTTTGGAATAATTTTCAGTTTGTAGGGAGCTGAATTGGAAATCCATTACTTTAATGGAGAAAGATGGCACAAGGGCATGATTATTCCACCAATTGTTAAACGTGGACCCCACGTGAACGGAGGAGGAGGGTTTCCTTATTAATATCCCTCCGTTTGAAGTATCATTAAATCTTTATAAAATTTTAATTTTTTTTTGTACTTTATACGAGCTTTAAAATTACAATTTGTATCGTTTTATGATAATTAAATTTTCTTTTCTTTTCTTTTCTTTTCTTTCTACGCCTATTTTTCCTCTTATCTCCAACCTTAGTCATGTAAAGTGTGAAACTCCAGTTGCCCTGTCTCACTTTTTAAGGACACAATTAAAAAGGATGACAACAGAACAATGGTGGATGATGACCTATTCCGAATCCACCATGAGAGAGAGAGAGAGAGAGGGGGAGGGGATTCAACCTCTGTGTTTTCCAACTATTAAGAGGTGTTTGAAATAAAAAAAAATTGAACAAAAAATATAGTAAAAATATAAAATTTCAATGAAAATTAACGAGTTTTTTTTAATTTTTAATCAATCAAACACTTCCTCGGTCGATCCCCTTTTTTATGGCTGCATCCCAGTGGAAAAAAAGATTCGTCTTAATCCATTGCTTTGGCCTTTTTCAACATTTCCGTACTCTTCGTGTTCACACTTTGCAGGATTACAAAGGGTGTTTAGAGTGTCAAAAAAAAAAAAATCAAAAGTTAGTATTAATAGAATGTAAAAATAACAGATGAAAAATTTTGAAAACTTTTGAAATTTTTTGAAGAAGTTTGGGACTCCAAACGAGCAGAGTGAAAAGAAACCTCGGCAAGTCCGCATTTGAAAACTGACTGGAACTTTGAGAGGTGTTTGATTGGAAAAAAAATAAAAAAATAAAAAAAAAATTGTAAAATTATAAAAATTTAATGTAAAAATGATAAATAAAAAAATTAAATTAGAAGAAAATATAAAATTTTTATAACTTTTCGTATTTGATTAAATGACCGATCAACTTTTGAGTTCATAAAACAATCATCAAACAAGTATTAAGATGCAGTACTTAGAGAAGGAATGAGTGCATGTTTAGCCAAAGTATAAGACCAGTGCCATGAGCTTTGTTTAGAATTTTAAATTTTTTTAATTGCAAAAGTTTTTAATTCTTTTTTAATTAAAGGTTGCCGTGCTTTGATTTCTACGAAGAAATCACTTTAAAAAAAAAAGGGGGGGGGTAAAGTTTGGAAAATTTTCAAATTGTTTAGTGGACAAAAAGAAGAATAAACAATTGAAAGAAATGATATTTAACCAGGTGCATTGCCTCGCTCAACAAATTAATTAGGGTTAACTATATTAACTCTCTTCCTCTATTTATGATTATAATTTTTACGAGATTAAATAAATTTAAATTATATTTTTTCAAAATTTTAATCTATTCAATTTTACATTTACTTTTGATGTTTTTTATTCTCTATGCTTGAATCTATTCACTAAATTTTTTTTTTTTTTAATAGCACATTCTCAATTTACGATGTACATGACTAATATGACTAAACTAGATTCAACATTGATTAACTAATCATAATTTTTTAGTTATTTTTTTGTCAATCAAATCTTTTTTTTTTTTTGTAAACCGAGAGTTCTCAAACCAGTTTGTGCACATTCGACTAATCTCTGAAATTCTGAAATTAACAACCAAATAAATCCTCTAGTGACCTCGAGAAGTTTTATTTGTTAAACTAACCCTCAGGATTATTTGTTAATCAAATCGGTCAAATACTAATGGAAGTAAAATATTTTGGTTCAGTTTTAAACATTTTTTTAAATATGCTAAATTACACAAGAATTACAAATATATTTATTTGGATTAGAATTTTGAATGAGCAGAACAAATATATTTTTTTAAGTTTTTATAATATATAAAACAAGATTAACTTAATTTAAAAAATATAAATTTCAGTTTTTCGATCACAAATTTTTTTTCAAATTGACCGAACAATAAAATTTAAAAAATTAAAGAAATAAACTGGACAAATCGGTTAACTGAAATCATTAACTATTTTGATCAAATTTAGTCAATACAAATAGATTTTTCCATCCAATTATTAGTTTGCTCACCCCACGCAATTTCTTTAGATAACGTTTTGATAAGGACTTGTGAAGGAAAAGGAAAAAAAGACAGGAATTCAATTTTATTTTTTGTTTGATTTTTTGATAGAAAATGAGGGTGAAAAAGCCTACGATTAAAAAATTACAAATAATCAAATGAAAAAAATGATTTATTGATAAATACTTTTTTTTATCATATTTTTTTAATCTATCCAAAATAAGTACACATAGTTGGAATTTTATTTATTTTTTGTCTTTTTTCTACATTTTTTTTTATCTTTCCTCTCATTTTATTTTTCTCACCAAATCCTCAAAATATACCCTTTAGTTTTTCCCTCCCTCTTTTTTTTTTTTTTTTTCAAAAGAGTTGAAAGTTGAAACAACCTCAATCAAAAAGGATTTTTAAGGTGGGAGGACCAAAACAAAAAAAATTTCACTAAAAATATTGAATCGAATTTGGTGTAATGCTTTGTTTGGTCAAATAAATGAAACTCTTTATGAAGAATAAAAATAATCCGAACCAAAAAAATAAAAATTTCTTAAAAAAAAAAACAAATATTTTATTAGAGATTTATTTTTGTCGTAACTGAAAAATTCTATTGGGTGTTACGATTACCAGAGAGAAATAGTTTGTAACCAAAGCTATTTCAGAAGAGTAGAAACAATCAGAACAGAAAAGGTAAATTTTCTAAAGAAAAAAAGAACACAAAACTTTTATCGAAGATATATTTTTACAGGAATCGAAAAATTCCTTCCGGTGTTACTGTTGCCAAAGAGAAATGATTTATAGAGAGAAAGGAAATATGAATGTCAAAACTACACGTACTTAATGGATACCCACTTCACTAAGAGGGTATGGAAATATTAATATGGAGACGAGGACGGTATAGAGATTTTAAGATATTACCCGAATAGATACAGAGATCGGGACAAGTATGGGTATGACAGTATCCATCTTGCCCAATATCTGTTTAAACACTTATTTATTAATTTATAAATATATTAATATTTATTTAATATATGTAATATATTTTTATTTAATATATGTAATATTTATTAAAAAATGAATAATTTATATTTACTGTTATGTTTGGTGGGTAAAATGGATAAAAGAGACGAAGAATTCATCATTTAACAAGGGTAAGTATGAAAAAAAATTTATTCTCAAAATAAAAACGGGAAAGGGGAACAATATTGTTATACAAGGACGAAAAATGTTACACCCATCACATACCTATCCCATTGATATCTCTAAAAGGAAATAATAAAATAAGAGATAGTAAAAATGAAAGGAAGATAGACTATTTAACGAAGAATGTGAAAAGGTGATGATTAATAATATGGAAAAAAGAGATCTCATGGAATCGAGAAGAGAGCGATATTTTTAATAATGATTAATAGTATGGGAAAAAGAGATTTGGAAAATTAGAGGAGAGCGATATTTTTTAGTTTGGATTTAAATCGATGAAAGTTAATTTCTTATACTTTTTAATTTTTTTTTTATATAGAACTAACAATCTTCAATAATGAAGGAGGACAACACTATTAATGAAACATTTACTTCTATTACAAATAACGTATATATAGGCAAAATAACATAACTGGGAAGCCAAGGCCACTCTTGGCCTTAACTATTCGGTCTTGACCACAATGATCCTCTTTCCTTCGAGTAAATATTTAAGGCATCATTTAAAGCTTTATGGGTGTTTTTGTTTGGAATGATTGGATAATAGGATATAAGTAATACCATGGATAATATATGGGATTGGATATAATATGGGATTAATTTTTTATGTGGAATTATTTTTTTGGTGTTTGGTTGGTAGGATATAAAGTAGGATAAAAGTTATAGTTTGACATGTGATGTGACAAAAAATAATTTTGAACCTTTAGATTTTGGAGAGAAACAAATCCGGAGGTGGAGTATTATTAATACCACCATCACCGAAAGATAACAAATCCTCCATTTTGTCGGATTACCCATCCGGAGGCCAACTTGTCTGCCATTTTGCAATGCAAAACAAACCTAACTTTTGTGGGTCTCACGGACTGCACATCCTCATTCCCTCTTCTCATCCCTCAAACAAACGAGGCCTATATATCATAATACATTTTTCACATGATATGATATAATCTTTACCAATTTATAATAGTTATTATACATAAAATCTATGATTTATAATTATCGTTATATTTGGTGAATAAACGGATAAACATAGACAGAGAATTTTTATTTGATGGGAATAAATATGGAGAAAATTTTCATTACTTAAATAAAAATTGGAAAAAGTACTTTTGAATGGGAATGAGAAAGGTTATACTCACCCCAACCTACTCTATTGACATCTTAGAAAGAAATAATAAACAAAAAAAAATGTAATAAAAGAAGAATGTAGACCATTCAACCAAGGATGTGAAAAGGTGATGATTAATACTATAGAAAAAGAGATCTCAAGGAATCGAGGAGAGAGCAATATCTTTTGTGGTGATTAACAGTATAGGCAAAAGAAATCTGGAGAATTGAGAGAGAGGTATTTTTGAATTTATATTAAAACAAATGAAAGTTAATTTTTTATACTTTCTTAATTTTTTTATATAGAACTGACAACTTTCAATTATGAAGGCGGACAATATTATTAACGAAACATTTACTTTTATTAGATATAACATATATATATATATATATAAGACAAAATATCATAATGGGGCCATGGCCACTCATGGGCTTAACCATCCTTCGTTGACCTCATTGATCCTCACCTCTTCGTGTAAATATTTAGGCCTCATTTGAGGCTCTATAAATCACAACACATTTTTAACAAGATGTAGAGGCTGTTTGAAAGGAATAAAAAATATCAAAAGTTACCAAAAGTTATAAAAAGTTATACTTTCTTCCAATCAAATTTTAATATTTATCACTTTTATGTCATATCTTTTGTATTTTTATACTGCTTTTTGGTTTTCTTTCTTTCTCTAAACAGTCTCGTAATTATAATTTTTGTAAATTTATATTAATTCCTCTGCTAATATAATAATAATGTCACATAATTAGTATGGCGTGATATAACAAATTAATAAAATTAAGACATATGAGTACTTTAAATTTTAATTATTAAAATATTAAATATAAAAATTTTAAATAAATGTTTAATATAATGATAACGCCATATCGTCAACCCGAATAAAATTACATTGAATATTTTCTCCTATTTCTTCACACCCAGTTTTCCTTCCTCTCCTTTTGATCAAATAAATAGTTAAAATTTTGTTTTCCTAGGCCTCATTTGATTTGTTTTTGTGTTTTTTGTTTTCTATTTTCTGTTTTGAGTTTATTTTCCATTTTAAACTTTTGAAAATAAGAAAAACAGATGAAATGCATTTAGCCATCCGCATTTTCGAAATTTATTTTAAAAAACAGAAAATGATTTTACACATAAAATGGTAAATGATAAAAAATCATTTTGAGTATTTTTAATTTAAAACAAGGAAAAGCTCAAACACAAGGAAAATAAATTATTTCCTGTTTCTTTATTTTAGGATTTTTAGTACATAAAATGAAAACAAAAAAACAAAAAACAAAAAAAAAAACCAAATGCTACCTTATTATTTTCAAAACACGAAGTCATTTATAACCACTAAAAAGTGTATAGAGTTTTAATAAAGTCGTATATTTTTCTATAAATTAATTATTATTTTTACTTATTATATGAGAAATTAAATTACCTATAAGTCGTAGCAATTATATGATAGCATTTTTGGTTAGTTTTACATTTAATGACGCTAACTAAATTTCTGCATAGTTTTAAAATTGGTATGTTACTAGAGATAATTTGCTAAAAATGTTTAGAAGTTAAAGGAGTTAAAATAATAGTTCAAACTGAGAGAGTATCGTATGACTTTTTAAGAAATCTCAAGGGTGATTATTGGTCAGCGTAATTTATTTAAAAAAACTATTAATTGCTTACCAAAACTAGTTATTAATTATTTTTATTCCGAACAAAATTGCAACTTCTAGGTACAGGAACAATTTTCAATTTCTTTTATTCAAAATTTAGGTGAAAAGTTACATGGCTTTAGTGTTAAATTACATATATGTTCTAATTTGTTTAAAATTAATTAAATTTAAGCTCAACTATATCAAACCAAAAATTAAAAAAAAAATAAAAAATAATGCTTTCTAATAAATTAAGACTCCGTTTGGAAATCCCTTAACTACTCGCTACTAGCTTTTTGGTTTTTTCTAAAATTACTAAAGTTACCCTCTTATATTTTAATATTTTTTTTAAACTTTCAAGCATAAAAATGTCAAATTAATAAAAAGTTAAAAAGATAAGGTGGCATTTAGTTTGTTTTTCTGTTTTCTGTTTTCGCTTTATGTGTTAAAAGTATCAAAACAAGGAAACAGAAGATGTTCTGTTTTCTTTATTTTGAGATTTTTCTTATTTTGGATTGAAAATACTCAAAATGATTTTTTATTATTTTTCATTTCATATGTAAACTCATTTTTTGTTTTCTAAAATAAATTTTAAAAATACAAGTGATCAAATGTATTTGACCTGTTTTTCTTATTTTCAAAAGTGTAAAATGAAAGATGAACTAAAAACAGAAATAAAAAATATAAAAAACAAAAAAACAAACCAAATGAAACCTAATTTTTTTTTCTTTTCAAACACACAAAAAAAACTAATTTTTTAATTACTAACTAAAAAAAAAAAAAGAAACTAATTTTTTTTGATTGCCGAATCAAGCCTAAGAATAAAATTATCAAGTGGCAAACTTCACGTTTATTACCGGTGTTGAAGAGAGGAACGGGCGAAATAAAAAGTTTAATGGAAGAAGATGCAAGTAGATGCTGGCAAGGAGCTTTGGAAAAGTTCCAAGCTGCTTCCTTTGTACACGTCAGACTAGTGGGTCCCATTAAGAGGGTTGACATCATTTTGCTTTCTTAACACGTTTTGTCAATTCTCCAACTCAGCCCTATGTATCAGTGCGGCTGGAGTGCAGGTTTCCGTGGGCAAAATGGGATATACGAAAATTCCAATGGCAGCACCGCAAATATGACCAAAACGAGGGGCAATCACTCCTACGCGGTATATACGCTGCAATTTAAAACGCGGTTTCTTGCTTCCAAATCAGCACCCTCCTCGTTACTACACCGTTGCTTAGCGCTCTCACTTTCCTCCCTCTCTCTTTCTCTCTATCTCGCGGATGGTTCCATCTTCAATTCCTTTGGCTGTGAAATTCCATTGAAGTCTCTCTCTGTTCGTTTCATTTTTATTATTCCCCCATGCTTCCTCTCTAGTCTTAGGTTTTTCTTATTTCCTCATGCCCCTTTCCTTTTCTCCATGCTTAAAATCTTTATCTTTTTGCATAGAAGCTTTTCTATAAATATTTATTCTTTTCTCTCCTTTTGACTCTCTCTCTCTCTCTCTCTCTCTCTGTGTATATTTTTCTGCTTCTTTTTTCTGTGTAAATTACTTTTGGGTGGAAATGATGGGGATGGAAATCTTGCCCTTGAAGTCTCTTCCGGTAGGTTACCGATTTCGCCCGACGGACGAAGAGCTGATCAATCACTACCTGCGCTTGAAGATCAACGGCAATAAGGAGGCTGTCAGTGTTATTCGTGAGATTGATGTCTGTAAATGCGAACCCTGGGATTTGCCTGGTAATCCACATATTTTTCTTTTCTTCTATTTTGAAAAAAAAAAAAAAAAAAACTCCAGAACATTTGGGGGTTTTACTCGATTATTGATTAAAAAGTCTTAATTTTGTGTTAGATATATATTCATATATGCATTTTAGGTATGTGTTTACGTGTATTGGAAGTTTAAGTGAGTTTGTTCTGGCACGATCATTACGATCTATCGATTACCAAATTTGGGGTATAAAGCTTCGGTTTGAAATCAGTACACTCATCAGCTCATTCTTTTGGTTGGTGTATGTTTGTGTAATCGCAGATAAGTCGCTGATAGAGAGTGCTGACGATGAGTGGTTCTTCTTTTGTCCTAAAGATCGGAAGTATCAGAACGGGCAGCGCTTGAACAGAGCGACTACTAGGGGGTACTGGAAGGCCACTGGTAAGGATAGGTCGATCAAGTCTCTTAGGGGAACGACTGTGATCGGCATGAAGAAGACTTTGGTCTTCTATACTGGGCGTGCTCCCAATGGGCAGAGGACTAACTGGGTCATACACGAGTACCGTGCAACCAGCAAGGATCTTGATGGCACTAAACCGGGACAGGTTCACACTTTTTTTTGATCCTCTTCTGCGTCTTTAATTCTTATTATGCAATTCTACTTATTGTATCTTGGCTTCGTTTAGAGATTTGATTCATCTGAATTTATTTATTTTTATTTTTATTTTTTTTTGTTTTATTACATCTGGGTTGATATGTGACCCTTTTCTTGTCTTGGCTTGTTGACAATTAAGAGTATTATGTTTGCGTGTTCTGGGGGGCGAAAGGATAAATACAGTGTGCCCCCGATAGCGTTTGAATATTATTTACTAGATTAATGGAGAATTTTCTATACGTTCTAACAATTTTGAAACGAGGCTTTTCTATAACATCCTAAAATAGTAAAATGTGTGTTCTTTTGCTCGGCTTTGATTTTCAAGTATGAGTGATATTTTATTTTAATGGATTATATTGGTCATTTTGGATGGATTTCTTTGAAATGTACAGTTGTTTTATAAGAATGGTTTGATGTGCAACTACGTAAGAACTTTGCTATCTACGAATAATAATTGTCTTGCTTGCCATTGAGAATTATTATCTCTGTATTCAATTCATTTATGTGGCTGAAATTATTAGCTCTATCAGATGAATGTTTTTATTGTTGCTTTGGAGAGTGAGTTTATCGGTTCTCAGTAAGTTTTGAATTTATATTCAAATGCTATCTCGAACTCAATGAGCGATGGCAGTTTTTTTAAACTTGTGCAGGGTTCTTTTGTCCTTTGTAAGTTAATCAAGAAGCACGATGAGAAGCTAGATCGTAAGCCAGATGAGAACACTGAAGATTCAAACCAGGAGGAAGGAATTGTTTTCTCTCCAACTGATAGTGCCCCTCTAATTTTTCCTAGCAATGAGAGTCATCCCGCAAAAATTTCTGGCACAACTACTCCTGATGTTTCTTTCTCTGTGGCTGATGATGCAGGAGAGGAAGTAAATGTCCCGGTGAGTTTGAATGTTTTGCTTTTAGCTTAATTTTTCATTACTCTATTTGTGAGGACAATGAAGTTTATTCTCTCTTGATTGATGCAGCCGGATTTTGATTTAGTGAAGATGCTGGAAATGTTTGGTGAGCCAACTCTAGATCAAGCTGATGGACATGGCAAAATCTTCTCTCCATTGCACACTCAGATGCAGGTGGAGTTTGGACCTTCGTGTAACTGGCATAACCCTAGTGACATGAACCATGACTGCGAAGGAGAGCAGTTTCAGTACGGCACAAATGAACAAGATAGTAAAATTACTGAGTTCTTGGATTCAATCCTAGTTGACTCAGATGAGCTCTCCTGTCCGTCACATGATCTTGGCAGTAACGAGGTCTCACCCATTGACAGAGAGGCCCCTGATTATGCATTTGGCAAGGACTCTGGATCACGCAGTGAGTCTATTGCACAAGGGTTCATCGAGTTACAGGTACAAAAAGTCTCTGAGGCCCGTAGAGGCTTTATCATTTTGCAAGTTTGTTAGTTTGCAACTCAATGCCATGAATTTCATTGTTTTATGGTGTTTGCTTCTTGAAATATTCAGCAATATCGGCCTTCCATGTTTTCCATTATGTTGTCTTTAAGATTAATTTTCTAAGTATGATATGCCCAACAGGGCTGTGCTGCTTCTGATGGCAGCCAATCCTATGATCTGTTCAATGGTCCTGAAGAATCGAGCGGTAATAGCAATGCTGTTGGTGGTGGTGGTGATGATACTTTCGGAACTGGAATCATATTAAGGGCTCGTCAATCAAATTTTCAATCCCGTGCTGAATTCGCTGGGTTGCAGGGAACTGCACCAAGAAGAATTCGGCTGCAGAAGGGACTTCGTGTTGGATCATCTTACTGCAACAACTTTAGAAATTTGAGCTATGAAGAAAAAGGTGAAGCAAAACCAGAAAAACCAAAAGAACCAGAAAAACCAAAACAAACGGTGTCGCAGGTGACAGAAGTTTGTTTGTTTAGTCTATTTAGAGAATGTGATTATTTTCCTGCTGGATCTGTAAACTCCAATATGTGGTATTTTCAGGTAGAAGATGCTGAAGAAGAGCATGCTGCGGTGGGTGTGGTGTATTTCGAATCCGTTGAGCGTCTATATGTCGCATCCAGCAGCAACGCTGAGGTGACTCTTTTAAGGGGGGAATCAATGGGGGGCCATTTTCCACCACGTTGTGGCAATGAGGTTCCCACCACAGGCTTGAGGGCTCCTGGATCTTCCTGGATTTCCCCATCTATTTATATGGTTGGGGTACTTTTGATTCTAGGTTTGTCTTTCATCTCTGTGCCCTTATGGAGATGCATCAAGTTTTGAAGTTGATTAGAGAGGAGACCTTATTTGTGTGTATATTTTAGCCCCAGTTGATGTTTTAGTCAGTAATAAGGGATAAACCAAGGAGTTTCTTTTGTTTATGTGTATGTACTTTTGTCTCTGTTGTCCGGATATGTATATATGCAAATGCACTCTGTTAACTTCATTATCTTTTTGCCTTCCTAAATGGGATCTCTTGCCCGTGACTAAAATATTTGTTCTGTGTCTAGGCTGTTGCTCAAATTTTTGTTGTGTTGCCTATGGTTTGCGTTTCTATTCATACATTTGAATTGGAGAGATTTCTCCTTAATTATTTAAAGAATTATTTAAAAAAATTTGTAGATATAATGTTTTTGGCGAATAAAATAATAAACACGGTTGTTTAATTTGAAATTTAGTAATGAAAAATTTTGTTCACTTGCCGTATCAAATAAGAATATTTGGAATTTTGTACAAATTTAAAAAGAATTATATTAATTAATAGTAAATATTAATGAAAGAACTAGATTATAGTGCATATGCAAAATAAAATAGTATAAATTTATAAAAGTTAGTGTCTCAAATGTTGTATAGAGAGTAAAAAAATCGAATTTTATAAACTCGTAATTTATATTTATTGAGATTTATAAAATTTATATTTTTTGGTTTTAGACCAATCGGTGAAACGGAATTATTACCCATTCTTGCAGTTAATTTATTAATTTTTAAGATTGACTATTCTTATAAATTTTTTTTTTTTCTTTTTGATACTATTCTAGTTATACTATCTTAATAAAATACATTTTGTCCCAAATAAAAATATTTTATATTAAAGAAACATGAAAATGTTTTAAATTAATGAAATAAATAAATAAAATATTTTGAAGTTAGAAACTTCAAATTAATGAAACAAAAATAAATAAATAAACAAATATAAATTTATCTTACAATTTAAATATTTTATCTAAAATTTAGAGATGATGTGTGAAGAGAATTAGGAAGGTATTGAAATGAAAATTAAGCTCCGTTTGGGAATGGTAGTGTTACAAGCTATTAGTTTTTTGATTTCTTTTAAAATGACTAAACTTACCTTCTTACATTTTATATTTCTTTTAAACATTAAATGGTAAAATTGTTAAATTAACAAAACGCTAAAAATTTAACTTTTTTTTCTTACCAAATACCCAAAAAAAAAAAAAAAAAAACATTTTTACTTATCAAACCAAGGCCTAGTTTTGAGAGATTAGATTGAGAATATTTTTTAATAGTAATATTATTTAGGTCAAAAACTTATTTATTTTTCTTTTATTCTTTTTGACAAAATCAAATAGGAAAAATTTTAAATTTAAAAAGTGCTAATTTTTTTATTATTATTTTGTTTTACTTTTTATTTTACTTATCTTCAAGCTGAACAAAGTAGTTTGAAAAGAAAATGTTTTTGAGTAGTTTTTTTTTTATATATATTTTATGACATTTCTTTTAATAATGTTAGAATATTTTATATTATGTTATGATATTATTTATATATTTAAAATATTAGAATATTCTATATCTTAGTTTTTAGTAAGTGGTTCCTGTTTTAGAATATTCTGTATCTTAGTTTTTAGTAAGTAGCTAGGTGTATTTTGGTATGTTGATCATTATCACATACCAGTTATTGTAAGCCTATTTGAAAACCTGTTCTTTTATTTTTATAAAATATATGACAAGATATAGTCGTTATATTCTCTCTCTAATTCTATTGTTTCTTGTCATTTATTTATTTTTTATTTTAACAAATAAAAAAATTCTTTTCTTTTTGATATAGAAACTACTAAAAATTAATTTTTTATTAAAGTATTTTTTGTTTTTTTTTTTTTTTTAAGATTATTAAAAATGTAGTGCTAAAAAGTAAGAAGATGCCTGATGCAGGAAGGAAGAGTATCTTTATACTCATATACAAGAACAAATAAGATACCCAGAATTATGTGAATTACTGCGGGATTAAATTGATGAGTCATACGATAAAGTTATAGGAGAGAGTTATTGAGAGAATACTAAGAAGGACAACAAACGGTTCAGAGAATCAATTTGGTTTCATACTTGGGAGATTAACCATGGAAGCTATCTTTTTCCTAATGAGGTTAATGGAACAATATAGAAAATGTCAAAAAGATTTACACATGTGTTCATTGTTTTGAGAAGGCCTATGACTAAATTCCTATGGAGATTCTATGGAGAGTATTGGAAAAGAAGGAGTGTGTGTCACATATATTGGGACGATAAAAGACATGTATGACAGAGCCATGACGTCTATATAGATGACTAGCGGAGAAATTAAGGAATTTCCTATCACGATTGGTTTACACCATGGCTCAGCATTAAACCTGTACTTGTTTGTCTTAGTTATGGATGAGATTACAAGACATATTTACGATAAGGTGCCGTAATGTATGCTATTTACAAATGACATTATTTTAGTAGATGAGACGAGAGAAAGAGTGAATGCTAAGTTAGAATTATGACGGGAAACATTAAAGACAAAAAGTTTTAGGTTAAGTCGATGCAAAATAGAATATATGGAATGCAAGTTTAGCCAAAATAAGACAATTGGTTATATAGAAGTAAGTTTGAGCACACATAAGATTGTAGAGAGAAAATTTTAGGTACCTTGAATCCATGGTACAACAGGATAGAAGGATTGATACTGATGTAAGTTATAGGATTCAGGCTGGGTAGACTAAATGGAGGAGTGTTTTGGGGGGTCTTGTGTGATCGAAAAATCCTCCTCAAGTTAAAAGGAAAGTATTATAAGGTGACGGTAAGACCAATATTTTTATATGGATCAGAGTATTGGGCAGTAAAGTATAATTATGTTTAGAAGATAGCAGTTACGGAGATGAGAATGCTAAGATGAACGTGCGAGATCACAAGGAGAGATAGGATTAGGAATGGGGAGTATTAGGGGCAAAGTAGAAATAGCACAAATTGAAGACAAAATGAGAGAAAATCATTTAAGATGGTTTCGGCCATGCTAGAAGGCGTTTAATGGAGGCACTGATTAAAAGGTGTGAAAGTATGGAAACTGCAAAGAGTAGGAGAGGGAGAAGGAGACCTAAGAGAAGTTGGAAAGAAATTATTAAACATGACCTTTCTCCATGGATCTAATGGAGAAAATGGCTTTAAACAGATTTGATTGGCGTTGTCAAATCGATATAGCTGACTCCATCTAGTAGGAAAAGACTTGGTTTGTTTTGGTTTGGTTTTTATTAAAAATATGAATAACATAAATAAAAATACTAAAAATAAAAAATAAAATATTAATAAAAAGTGGAAAAAAAAAAAGGCTAACAATTGAAAAGCTTAAAATATGATTTTTGCTATATTATACAAACAAACATATGAAGTTGCGCATTTAAGAAGTCAAAATAATAAATTTGTTACTCATTAATTAAGAAGAATTGTTTAATTATAAATTAGAAATAAAAATTTCATCATAATATTAGAATAAATTGTAGTAATTTTATTTTAAATCATCACAAAAAAATTAATTAATTTCCTTCACAATTTTTCTCATTAGCATTTTATGCTACTTTTTATGTGTCGTATATTTAAACCAAACAAAGTAGTTTGAAAAAGGCAACATTTTTAAGTAATTTTTTTTAAATTATCACAAAAAATTAACTATTTTAAATCCTTCCTAAACCCACGCGCGGTTCCTCTGTTCCTTTCCGCTTGATTCAACCTTTCCAATCCAGTATTGATTGTGGGTCAAAAGCTCTATTATTTTCCCTTTATCTTTTGAGACAAAATCAAATAGGAAAAATCGTGAAAGTGTTAATTTTCTTCACAATTTTCTCATTAGCATTTTATTTTACTTTTTATGTCTCGTATATTTAAACCAAACAAAGTAGTTTGAAAAAGGCAACTTTTTAAGTAAATTTTTTTTTTCTCCGTCATTCGTGGTATTTCTGTTAATAAAAAGATTGTTTTATTTTCGATATAAAAACTACTAAAAATCCAATTTTGTTATGTAAATTTTTTTTTCCGTAGTTTTTTTGTATTTATTAAAAATAATTAACATAACTAAAAATACTCAGAATCAAAAAAATAAGATATTGATAAAAAAAAGTCAAGGAAAAATAATTGAAAATCTTTAAAAAAAAAAAAAAAACTGTTTTTGCTTGATTATACATATATGGTATAAGGATGCATATTTTATGAATTTAAAATAAAAGAAAAATTGTTGCTCATTATTGAATAAAAATTATTTAAATACAATTTTATTAATTTAGATAAAAGTTTCAACTTGAATAGTGTATATAAAGATATTATTATTAAAAAATTAGAGTACTGTCATTCCCAACTTTATTTTTTCTTTCTCACTCCAAGTACAATTTTCTATCGCAAAACAAAAATGCTATAATTCAAATTGACCTCATTGCCCTCCAATTCACTACACATATTCTTAACAACTATTTACTAAAAAAAATCAAATAATTTTAACAATTAGTTGTTGATAAAATTGAACAATTAACCATATAAACTTTTGACACTTACACACTAAAATATTAGAAATATTTTAATAACCGATAACTAAAAAAATTAAAATATTTTAACAAAATTTTACTGTTTTGATATTTTTTCAACAATTTCATAACATTTCATCGGACTTTCAATAAAATAAGTATAAAATTTCGATATGTATCTTTTGAAAATAAAGATTTAAATTTTTTGAGGTTATAATATTTTTAGTGTTTTAAAAGGGAAAGTGGTATTTTTAAAACTTTAATATAATTTATGGATTTATTAGAGAAATTATTCAGTTACTTTGGAAAAAAAAATGTAAGATGTATAAATTAATTGGGTTAAAAAAAAAAAGTAGAATTACGAGTAACGCTAATACTTTAAACAAATAATTTAAATTGAGTAGCCCAAGCGGCTGTGCCCGGTTCGTCTGTTGTTTTCCGCCTGATTCAACCCTTGCAATTTTTGATGGTGTCGATTTGTCTCTCGTTGTTCAAACAAATCACTGATAAAGACAAGGTTGTTCTTGACTTTTGAGCTGTGGAGGAGATATGGGCGTTTCTGTGAGTTCTTATGTTTTGACCGTTTTGCTTCTGTGGTTGTTCTCTGCACTGTGCGCCACTTGGGGCTGCTCCGATGATCAGAACTACGCGAGATCAATTATGAGCTCAGCCAAAAGAGATAAAGATTGGCTGGTCTCTATTAGAAGGCAAATCCATGAAAACCCAGAACTCCGGTTTGAAGAACACAACACCAGTGCTCTCATTCGCAAAGAACTGGACATACTTGGCATCTCTTACACTTACCCACTTGCCAAAACCGGTTTGGTCGCCCAAATTGGCTCCGGTTCTCGCCCTGTTGTCGCTCTTCGTGCCGATATTGACGCCCTTCCTTTCCAGGTAGTTCGCACTCCACCACCAATTTCCTTTCACATATAGATACAAGGATGTTTGTATATTCAATGGTTTTCTCTTTCTTGTCATTTCTGCTTATGGTTGTCTATATATAGGAGCTAGTTGACTGGGAGCATAAGAGCAAAATTGATGGGAAAATGCATGGATGCGGACACGATGCGCACACAACAATGTTGCTTGGTGCTGCTAAGTTGCTCATTGAAAGGAAAGATAATCTTAAGGTGGGTTTTAGATTGCAAAACGTTGAAAGTACTTGCATCGATTTTCCTTTTTGGGTGTCTGGGTTGTCCTTTGTTATTGCTTCAAAATAATGATTACCTGTCTTAAAGAATGCTTGGAACATCTAATGGGGGCACTTGGCAGGTGTAATTAATTAACTATAACGGTTGTTATTAATTTAATTTTTAGAATTGAAGTGAATTGATCCTAATTGCGTATTGAATTTCCATTTAATAGCCACTAACTGTTATAACTGTCAACTGTTTGTGGTTGTTAAAATGAACAAACATGGCTTTTGGATTGTTCAAGAGATACAACCATTGGTTTTGTGTCACTTGAAATTTGTAAATATTGATTTCAGTAGTTAGTTTTGTGTCACTTGGCAGGTGTAATCAGTTTTATAAATATTGATTTCTGTACTTAGTTACTTACAAAGTTTGTCAAACTCAAATTTGACATTGAAGGAGTTATTTGAAGGAGTTTTTAGAATTTGCTATTTACAAACTTGGCCATTTTTAGAGTTTGCTGTGTCCTAGAGGTTTATTTATTTTAACCCAATAGCTTATTGGTGGTGTGATAATAACTTCAAAGACAATGTTTTTGAAACGCCTCAAAGCTGCATTATTGATCATGCTTTAGTCTAATTCATCCACACATCACATAAAATAGTGTGCTCTTAATTCTCAAATTAAGTTTAGATCCCCTTGAGTTGAGTAGATTAATATCTTAGTGCTTCAAAAATTCATAATGTCAATAGAAGTTTTGGAATCCAATTTTTTGTTGCAATTTGAAGAAATGACACTCTTGGAGCCTGAAGTAATCTTCCACAGTTTCTCAAAGTGGATGGGTTAATGTATCATACATTCTTGTTTAAAGAGTCTAGTTTCTCTGTTCTTAAGCTCAAATTTTAATGTTAGTCTTGATGATGATCTTGTTTGTTATATCCTTGACCCTATGAATAAATCATCAAGATGAACTTAAATTTCATGCGAATAAATCTCCATTCTGAATCTAGCCGTAAATACTGATTGGTTATGATTCAAATAACTGTGATGACTCATAAGACCACTGTACTTCCCTCAGTTTTGATTCTAATGTAATGTTTAGTGTTACAATCCTAAATGCTTATACAATTTATTTTATGCATTCCATCAGCCATAGGGCTTTTGGCATATTGGTCTAGTTCATAACATTTGATATTAAAGTGGGTTCCACCGCATCCCGGATTCGAGTCATGGAAAGGGCTACTAGAACAAAGTGAGAGCAATCTCAAAGAGAAAAGGCTATCTGTTTCAGAGTGCGAGCAGCCAAGGACGAAAATTGCAGAGCATGGTGGTTTGTTACAATCCTAAATGCTTATAGGATTTGACTTTATGCGTTCCATTAGTCCTAGGGCTTTTGTTGTATTGATCTAGTTCATAAGATTTGGTATGGCTATTATTTGTTATGTTTCCTTCAATTAGAAAACCTCTTTTGAGTAAATTGCTCACCTATTACGCAAAAATAACTATATAAATAAAATCTAATTAAATTCATTATTAATAATCCTGGTTTTTCAATACAGGCATACTGCAAATTGTTTATATTTGTCTAATCTAAAAGTTAATGACTGCATATCATAGTATTTTTCTCAGTTCATCATCACACTATTGAGTTCTCCAGAAGAAGAAGTTAGAACAACCTCTTTTTAGAGCTTGTTTTCTTCCTTGTGCTGAAACTTGAGAATCCATACTGGTTGCTATATGGTTATTTATGTCTGTCAGTTCTGTAAGTGGTGCTTGGGCAATGTGATTCATAGTCTTTTTCACAATATTATGTGATGTCACTTCATACTCTTTTCAACGGTATTGCATAATGTGTCTTTGTGAATTCAGAATTGATTTTCTTTTCTTTCTAATTATGGTGGGCATTCAATTTCACATGATCAATATATTTGGCTTCAGAACATATTTTGAAAGGTGATCATGTACTTGCCAAAAAAAAAAAAAACTTACCAAAAAAAAGGAAAGGTGAATATGTCATGGCTTGTGAAAGGTGAACATGTCATGGCTTGTGTATTGCTGAACTACTCCGAACCGAATAGTGTCAGTAGTTTGGTTTAATTGTCCAATCTGCTCTTCAGTCCTCTCTCTGTCTCTCAGCATTTCAGTTTTTACTGGTGATTTCTCGACTTTGAGGTACTCCATCTTATCTAAAAGGGAACAGTGAGACTTCTTTTCCAACCTGCTGAGGAAGGAGGTGCTGGCGCATCGCACATGATAAAGGAAGGTGCTCTTGGTGATGCTGAAGTGATTTTTGGCATGCATATTGACAATACAATTCCCACAGGAAGCATAGCAACCAGGTCTGGACCTCTTCTCGCTGCTGTATCCGTCTTCGAAGCAAGAGTAGAAGGAAAAGGTGGTCATGCTGCAGAACCACACACTAATGTTGATCCAATACTTGCTACATCATTTGTGATTCTGGCATTGCAACAGCTCATCTCGAGAGAAGTAGATCCCCTCCAAAGTCAAGTGCGCCCATATTGCAGTTTCAGTTTTGCTTTCTGTTTAAGTGCTGCACCTGATCTGTGAGGCTATGACAATGAATCTCAATAGAGTTTTGTCTCTTTGAAAGAAACCCGTATGGAAAATTTTTTTTAAATCATTATTCCCCTATATATATATATATAAGGAATTATCCTTTCAAAAAAACTCAATACTTTGCAGTTTGCATCATCTGGAATATTCATCCTCTCAAAAACTTTTAACAAATTTTATGTACTAAACAAACTCTCTTAAGAAGCTTCTGTACTTATTTCTGGGCAGTTTCAACTGTTTGGAGGAATAAAAATGCATTTTTTTGAGATAATTAAGCATTTATAATATCTATTGCAATTTCACTGCTGATACTTGGGCTTTTGCTGAAGGTGCTATCGGTTACTTATGTCAGAGGTGGGAATGCATTTAATGTGATTCCGCCGTATGTGGAACTAGGGGGCACTTTAAGGAGTCTTACAACTGAAGGTTTGCACTGGCTTCAACAGAGGGTGAAAGAGGTATTCACTTGTCCTTTACCTCAATAATGGCTTACGTGGATGGGCTGAACTGCTGATACATCATCTTACATTTTAGATTTCAACATACGGTAGTAATAAGAACAACAACAAAAAGGACCAATCAATTCTTTTATCTAATATTGGTGATCCCTAATATCGATCAGCCTCTTCTTGCTCTTTCTAGGAGTCTTTTGGTGTGTTTGTTGGGACCAAACTTTCTCCCTGGGCTTCTATTTACGTAATTTGAGAATCTAGAAGAAAATATATCGGGCTTTAGATAAATGGAGCAAAATGATGTTAGTTGCATTCAGTTACTGTGTTGATTTCCTTGACTTGTAGCTTGCACTAGTGGTTGATGATTTGTCCTCTTGGTGCAAAATCATACAATGGTTTAATTGTGTATGCTCTAAGGATGAATAATCAAATGACCAGGTAGCTGATTCTTCATGTGTATTGTTACTCGCACCGACCTTTGTGGATGTCGCAGGTTATTGAAGAACAGGCAGCCGTACACAGATGTAACGCCCGTGTTGTTGTAAACCCAGGAGAACACCCATCTTATCCGGCTTGTGTGAATGATGAGGGCTTGCATCATCATGTGAAGAAGGTCGGCAGACTCATGGTGGGTCCGGAGAATATCAGTGTCGCTAAGAAAGTCATGGCAGGCGAGGACTTCGCCTTCTATCAAGAAGCTATTCCTGGATTTATGATTTGTGTTGGAATAAGGAACGAGAAGTTGGGTTCAGTTCACTCCCCGCACTCTCCTTACTTCTTCCTCGATGAGGATGTCCTCCCAATAGGTGCGGCCTTACACACTGCTCTTGCTGAAATTTATCTAATTGACCATCAAGAATCTGCCCTACAGTAAACATTTCATGAAGCAAAACTATTTGGATGACCTGGGCAATCACTTGCAATCGTTCCACTTTACTGTTGAACTTTTGGAATCCATGTTGCATGAATACATATATTTGGGTGTTAGTAAATTTGTGATATTATTTTTTTCTTCTTTCTAGTAATTAATAGATGCAGTTGTGCAGATTGATAGTTGCAGAATGTGGCTGTGGCATTGTTCATGTATTATTATATATGTTCAAGCTTCTTCCTCCTCTCATTTTGTACTTGTATATATTGGTTCAAATGATTGTTGCATCATGCATGTCGTCTTGGTGAAGCTTGAATTACTGAATTTGAACAGTATGTGCTCGCATATTCTTTGAGTTGCTTAAGAAAGTGGGACATCTTCGGATCAATCCAGACAATGTATCTTTTAGCAGTGGAATTAGAATGATGTGGTAATAACAATCTTGTAGTTGTACATCTAGTTTTAGTCTCTTTAGGTTATTGGAGGTTTAGCTAGTCATTAACGTCAAAATTTCATTTTGGGAATTAATCGAACATGAGCTGATTCTAAAGACCAAAGTTATGTATGTATATATAATCTAGTAATTATACCTCCTTTTTGCAAGACTTGCTCCAAACCCCTCACAAGAGATGGTAGGTGTAGGGCGGGTCAAACCACTCGAGCTCAACTTAAAAAAATAAACAAATCAAACAACTTGAGTCATTGATTCAAAAAATAAACAAGCTTAACTTGACTCAAAATTTTAAGATCGTTAATTTTAATAATCCTAATTTAAATACCCAATTATTCAATTTAGTTTGATTCATTTACACAAGTAACCATAAGGTATTGCTCAAGTGATCGTTCAAGTGATCAATTTAAAGTCTCTTTACGTCTTTTTAATGATATTTATAATAAAAAAATAATATTAATAATTTTTTTTTTTTTTTGGTGCTATAAGCCTTCACACCTTGCTAATTTATGATTTTTATTTTATTTTTATTTTATTTTGCCATTATCCGTTGTTACAAACATTAGCCTGTCCATTCCATGTTAAAGTATGAACTCACATCCATACAAGGGATAAGCAAATATTTGGGGACCCACTTAGCATTTCCTGCACACCCCATACGTACATTGCATTAACACCTTAAAAGAATCCAACAATTCAAATCCTTGTAGATTCATTGAATGATCTCTCCCTTTTTGTTCCCCTGTTTACTGATCTTATCCTATTCCTATGGCTGCAGATTTCAGCCAAAGATTCCACCATCCAACATAAAATCGGACTCCGACAGCGATTGTTCGAACATAAGAAAGAAAAACTCTTTTTATTTTTTAAAATAAATTGTGACCCTTGTATATAATTTGATATTACCACCTGTAATTATACATATGTGATTAAATTCTCGTCTTACTGTGGATTAAAGTAAAGCAAACTGGATACCTCAATTTTTTATAAGCTAATTGAAATCAACGCTAATCATGTAGAGTTTATCAAATTTACTAATTTTTAGGAGAATAGAATGATTAGAGTTTATTAATTTTCAATCAATAGATTGGGATCAAACACAAATTCTAACAGCGCTACTTCATTAATCTTTAATGATGCAAGTCAATTAAAGCTGCGTTTGGTGTGATAGTAAACACCAAAATCCTCTAAAAACCTCTAAAACTCTTTAACATATTTTATTTATTTCGTAATTCATGTAATTTATATAAATTTTTATATATATTTACACATCCCAACAAATTTTTACAAACTCCAATATATTGTTTTTACAAATTTCAAAAACTTTTTCATAAAAACTGTTCTAACGGGTTTTCACTCCAACTTTTTCACGCACAAGTGAAAAATTTCTGACAATTTTTCAAAAAATCTGCCACCAATCCGTTAGGGCAGTTGGTTTCTCTCTCTTATTGCAAAAGTCCAAAAATTACACTATTTATCTCTAAAAAACTCCATTTCGATCAAACACACCAAACACCAAAATTTCTCTCAAACTAAACTTTATCTAGTTTTTTTTTTTTAGTTTTTTAACACTTCAAACACTGCCTAAATATCAATGTTTACAAATAATAGAACAACTAACAATTTAAATTCAGAATTAGTCATAAAAAGAAAAAAAAAACTCAAATGTTGAACTGTCTTCTTTCTTCAATTTATTGAGCTTGTTTTTAATCATATCGAGATAATTATCTTTAGTTCGCCACTCCTTTCTTTACAGCATGTGAGAGTGGATTTCCTTTTTAATTTAAACCAAAAAAATTGCCTCTTAAATGCTATAGAAAATATTTTATATGAAACTGATTAACTGCTTAACTATCATGTTTTATGTTCTTTTTAATTGTTGATTTGTTGGCTAGATGTCTTCATTTTTTTTTTACGTGACTATTTATTTATTTATTTTTATTTTTATTTTTTTTGCTTAAACACATAACAAATGCAAATGTATTAATTAATCTATTTATTTACATTTTTCCTTTCACAAGTTGTGTGCAAAACACTAGAGCTGGGTTGGGTAACCAGACCAACCTATAATTTTTTTTTTTTTTTTTAACAAGTTGCAGTTCTCGTTAATCGCAATCGTATAAAAGTTAGTACCCAATTACTAGCCCTAAATCAAAATAGATTGATAGCACACCACAAATCTGGCACTAGAGCACCTAAAAGTTCGTTGAATATTATTCAACAGTAGTTCGGTGAGGGAGATATTGCCTAACTTCAGGGGGCAGCCTATTATAGGACTCGTTTAGGGTACTAAATAAATTTAAAAAATTTAAAAAAAGTTTTAAAAGTTTTATCTTTTTTAAATTTTAACAAATTCTAAATTTTTTTAAAAAAAATGTGAAAATCCACTCGAACGGGTCAAAATAGTGTTTTAACAATTTCGTTCGATTTATTTAAAAGTGATACCGACATTTGTATCAAAAAATTTCACAAAATTCTAAAAATTTTCAAGATTCTCCACTCAAAGTTTATCGCGTGTCACTTTATATAATTTCTAATAATTTTATATCAAATCAATTATAAATATCCAACTATAAGTTCTAAACAACTTTTAAGTTTCAAACTCAAAAATTACATTTTTTATATATATTTTATTTTTTTATTTTTTTTATTTAGTTTGACTCCGAACGGCCCCATATTCATTTCCGTAGACAAGCATTGAACAATGTATATAAATATATATATACATATCAAACTCGGATCTGTCTTTTTCTTTTCTTTTTTCTTTTTTAATGCACTTTAATTAGGTTTAAATATTAGTAACCGAAAGTAGGGTAGGGGAGTGGGTATATGACAGTTCCCCCCCTGATTAGCTTTTTCATAATAGACATATATGTTTGGTAAGAACCTTAAGCAATCCATCGACCAAGTTAGATCACCGACGGATCGATACAGCAATCTTTAATTCTTTCTTCGGATAGGAGCGGAGCTTGTGATAACACAGAAATCATCGTGGATGTTACTAATTAGAGTACCTGAAGAAAAATGTTTTGGGTTATTTACGGGTGGTTGAGTCTGATTGCTTTACTGACTAGAGACAAAAGCAAATGTTCAGCCCAGATGCTCCTATTCTCCTAATTAATTAATGGAACTAGAAACTAATTGGGTTCCACCCACCTTTCTCTGATTTGTTAGAATCTCCTTAATCAACCCTCCTAATTAAGTATTAAGAATAAGGAAATTTTCGTCCATAGAAAATTATTACAAAAGAGTTCAACCTAACATAAAATCTTCTTGGGGTGGTTCTAATTTTTGGCTGGCTATCATGCTTGTTTTTCTTTTATCTCCAGTTGTGCATTTCTCTTGGCATCCCATACCAGTCATTTCCACTAGTTGGGTCCACGATGGACCCGACTTGATTTTTATGGGTTTTGAGAAAATTAAAACTAAAATTATAGAGCCAACCCAACCTAATTTTGATGGGATTGATTCAGTTAATTGTGTAATGCGTAGTTTTTTTATGTAATAGTATGCATGCAAGTTCACATTGAATTTGGTTCGTTTAAGGAAAATAATGTCAATGGGAGAAACCAATTGAAATAACAACGTTGATAATTTTTCGATTTACAACTAAATTGAATTCTTTATAAAATCGAAACAATCTATCTCAAAAGAGATCGTGTTGGTTCACTTTTAAGATTTTTGGGGACTAATATATATATATATATATTATTATACGTTTAATTGTTTTTATTTTTATTTTTAGTTATCTTTTTTTTTTCCTCAAAATAAAAATAGAAAACACGTTAGGTAACAGTAAAGATGACCGATCAAGCATTGGATGGGATCAGAAATTTATCTCATCATAAATACGACAATATATATATGTATATTATATCCACGCGGATGATGCAGATGCAGATATTGGTTAAGTTTTGGTGCTGACATATCTCAAATGGAACTCTTGTCACACCACTTTAGCGTTTAGTAGCACTATCAAGGGGAGAGATTGCAAGAGAGATATCATTCGAAACCACAATGGAAGAACTATTTATGTTATCCGCACCATTCTACTGAGGGGAAATAAATGGTATACACGGAATGGGGGGAATTAGGTTGATTAAGAGAGTTTAAAAATATTTGATCTCAAGTACATGCATGCATGGAGCCATGCCGGCAACCCACGTGACACTAACTTTCTAGTACTCGGATCTTTACACGCAAAACTTAGAGGCCTTTCTCATCCCCCAAGTTTCATTTTGATAATATATATATATATATTCCCCTCTATCCTAAGTGTTTAGAAAATGATGACAAAATAGTGATTTCAGAATTTACGTACATACATTTAATTATCCTGTTTCTACTTTAATTACCTCGGGAATATGTGGCCATACTCATGACTCTGACTTGGCGAAGAGTGACATTTACCCTTCTGATCTTACGAAAACTAGGCAACAGACGGATGCATGTACTTAAAATTTAATTAATTATAACAAATAATTTAAGCAAACATAGTATACATTAATTCCTTATTTCACTCTCTATTCATTTCGCCAATAATTCTCTTCTCTCTCATCACTTTAAATCTGCCTACCCTCCACCTTGGTTTTCCCCCCTTGCACTCTCAATTGCCAAATAAATCTAAGAGAAAGAAATAATTATAAGTAACAGTTAAGTTGTTTGTATGTTTAGTCATTAGTGGCTCCGCCATGTGCCCTGGAATCACATGTTTATAAGATCATTATTGAACCGTCCACTTTTATTCTTGTATATAAATACCATCTCTCTTCTTTCCCTTGTCACTCCTCCTTCCCTCTTCTCCTTTACCACTCTCTGAGCTCTTCTTCTCATTTTCAGAAACGGTTTGGTCTCTATTTATTGACAGACTAGGGGAGCCCCAATATGGGTGAGGAAGCCAAACAGGTAACTAAAAAGGTTCTGCCTTTTATTTTATTTTTCTGGGTGTTTTTTTAATTAATTAATTCGTGCTGTATCATTTGTCTTGTATTGGACTGGAATTCACAGGAACAAGCTCAGCCGGAAGTTAAGGTAGAAGAGAAGAAAGAAGAGAAAGCAGAAGAGAAAAAAGAAGAGAAAGCGGAAGAGAAGAAGGAAGAACCAAAGCCTCCTTTGCCTTTTGTGTTATTTGTGGACCTGCATTGTGTGGGTTGTGCGAAGAAGATTGAGAAGTCCATCTTGAGGATAAGAGGTTTCTGGCTCTGACTCTGATTCTGTGTATTTTTAACTTATTTATTTATTTTTGTAATGTGAAATTAATTAATGAATATTTGACAATGCGTTGTTGTTAATTACAGGTGTTGAGGGGGTGATGATTGACATGTCAAAAAACCAAGTGACTATCAAAGGAGTAGTTGAGCCTCAAGTTGTGTGTACAAAGATAATGAAGAAAACCAAGAGGAGGGCACAAGTCTTGTCTCCATTGCCTGCAACTGAGGGTGAACCCATACCTGAAGTAGTTAATTCGCAGGTCTCCGCCCTATACAGAATAAATAAATAAATAAGCACAATCTACGTCAACATACAAGCACTTGAGCCAGCAAATTAATCTTAATTCACTCTACAAAAATGCAAAAACAAAAACATCACAGTTTTTAGATATGATGTTTCACTTTTTATCTCATTCATAAAAACATGATTGATTCGAGTGAGATTGTAAGTTGTCTCTTTTCGATCGCAATTTACGGCCGTGATCGAAACTTACAACAACCACATATTAAAAACGTGATCTTTTATGATAAAAATTAAGATAAAAAAAAATCTTTTATAAATTTTAATCTTACTTTCTTTGAAAAACCGTGATATAGACAAAATAATCATGCTAAAAAAATGGATTAATTTTAAAAATAATAAAAATCCACATGGTATTTGATATTGCTGTTTGATGTCTGCCTTATCATTATTACAACCATATGTATTTGTCATTATTACAATCTTATGTATATGATATTTTTTTGTTTACAATCAAACTCGTGTCATTCATCTGAATGATAGTGTGGTTATCCGTAAGTCTAATTTATCACTTGCATGTATGTTTTACGTATTAATATATATAAACAAATTTTTATAACTTTTGGAGTTGCTAAAAGTAATAACATCGTATTATTTTAATTTAATTATTTTAAGATTTTTACAATAATTTATTATCACTTTTGCCAACCAATTAGTAACTAAAAGTTACATCTTTTTCAATCAATTGGTTGGAAAAATAATAAACAATTTACTTTTATTTAGTTGTTTTAACTTTTTGCAATAATTTGAAATCGTAACTAATATATAGAATTATTCGAATACTTAATAAATAATTTATGAGTTTCTATCACATTTAATTAAAAATTCTCTTAAATCTTTTTTTTTATTTTCCTTTAATCTTTGTGTATAACACATATTTAATCATGACTCACCATTTATAATATATTTTTTATTCATTCTATATTATATTTTTAAAAGTAATTGGGTCGCATTTAGTTTTAATTTTAGAAAATTATTGTTCAAAAAAAATTTAAAAACTATTTTAAAAATTGATTTGCAATACAAAAAATATTTTCAATGATTATATTCGAAAATTAGTTCTAAAAAGACCAAAAAAAAAAATGAAATTTTTTACTATTTTTCTTTCAAATTTTTATCACTTGCAACAAAATATGAAATAATGTTATTTTAATATAATTAATATTAAAGATACACTAAACATTTATTAGATATTAAATATTTAATATTCATCTGATTATAAGTTATACAAACTATAAAAACTACTCCCATATATTCATTGGAAGAAAAATAATGATTATACATTTGGAGTTATTTAAATTTTATTCATTAAATTTAGTTTTAGCATTAATTTAACAATATTTTTATCTATTGATCTATTTTTATAGTTTTTGTACCATATAAATTAATTAAAATTAATAAAAAATGTTATAATAAAATTTATGAAATCTAATTTAAATAATATAAAGTGATAAACAAAATTGTTTGATAGAGATATAGAGAAAAAAATAATAATATTGTCTTCTATTCTTTTATTTCGTTTTTTTAAGATATAATTTTTCTTATTATTTGATCTCGGTTTTTTTTAGAGATGTTTCTACTAATCTTTTATCTCTGTTTTTTGTAGAGATAGTTTTTATTGATCTTTTATCTCATTTTAAATACAATCACGGTTTTAATAAAACTGAAATAGAAAGTATTAAAAATCTCAGTTTTTTAATTAGACTGTGATAAAAAGTTTAGCTATCAAATCTTTATCATGTTTTTTCTAAAACTGTGATCTTTATAATTTTCCTAATGTGATATTTATCAATTATTGTAGTAGTGATTAGTTATTACTTCCTCTTAATTAATTTAATAAATGTGTTCATATATTCAGGTTAGCGGTTTGACAACAGTGGAACTTAATGTGAACATGCATTGTGAGGCTTGCGCTGAGCAACTCAAGAGAAAGATACTCAAAATGAGAGGTAATTTGTTAATGACTGTTTATATTACTAACATGAAGTGACCCTGTTTTACATCTATATATCACATTGGAAACTAAAATCATCAAAGTATTTTATTTTATTTTTAAATATATATTGCACAAATACTACTGATATATCATTCAGACCCAAAGCTGATTTTCCTAGTTGGGATTCAATTGTTCGCATTGTAGGAGTAAGAACTGCAACAACTGAGCTGAGCTCGGGGAAGGTCACAGTGACTGGTACCATGGACGCGGATAAACTAGTGCATTATGTTTATAGGCGCACCAAAAAGCAAGCTAAAATTATCCCACAGCCAGAGCCAGAGTTAGCAGAATCAAAGACTGCAGAAGAGAAACCAGCTGAAGAACCGAAAGCAGAAGATCAGAAGAAGGAAGAAGAAGAAACTGCCGAGAAAAAAGAAGGCGGCGGCGAAAAGCTTAACCCGCCGGAAGAAGAAAAGAAAGAAGGCCGTGAAAGCAATAATAATAATAACAGTGAGAGTAATGGGAAAGAAGAGAAAGGTGGGGAGAGCCAAGAAGAGCCAAAGAAAGGAGGAGAAGTTCCCATTAACATAATTACTGATGATGAACAAGCAATGCAAAGAATGGTTTATTATTACCAGCCCCTCTATGTCATTGAGAGAATCCCACCACCCCAGCTCTTCTCAGATGAAAATCCTAATGCCTGTTGCATTACTTGAATATTCAAAAACTACTATTCTATCAACCAATATATATATATATATATATATGTAATCCTATTTATGAATAACTTTTCAGTTAATGGGCAGCGGATCAACAAAATAGAATAATAGTATAATCATTCTGAATTTTATGTGTCCTTGTATATGTATCATTTAACTCCTATACAAATATACATAATCCTCCTTTATATATATATACACCGGGTGTATCCGTATCATTTGACACGGAGCACACCTCTATCCCTCAGTCCCCATCTCTCTCTCATATAGATACATATGTATATATATGCACTTAAATAGTAAAACACTACTGTATAATATTAGATATGTATATATTACTTTTTTTCTAACATATGTCCCGATATTGCTTTTGATCATGGGATTATTAGGCCGTGATTACATGAATGCTAAACAAAAACATACATGGAACTTAATTGGCTAAGCGTTGGTTTGGCAACCATTTTACTTTCAATTTTTTGTTTTTGCTTTTGCTTTTTTTTTTTTTTTTAATTGAACATGAAAACTTGTTTGTTAAATTTATTTTCAAATTTCAATATTTAAAAAAATGAAAACTATTTTCAAAATTTTTAAAAATTATAAAAACATAGAAAATGTATTTTCTCAAGTTTTTTTAGTCAATTTTCATTTTCATACATAACTACTATTAGTTACAACTATCAACCACCACCATCCGTTGGTCTTCACTAACATTTGGCCACCACTTTCCATCACCACTATTACCACCACCCATCTTTGCTCACCTTCAAAAATATTATTATTTAATATAAATTTTTATTAATATATAAAAATATATTAAATTTATAATATATTATTTTTATTTATATAAAATATAATTTAACTAAAACTTAATTTTATCAATAATTAATTTAATATCAATAATTAATTTAATATATTCAATTATATAAAAATATATCAATTAACTAAATTATATTAATTATAAATGAATTCAATTTGCTAAATTAATATAAAAATATTTTGTCAAATTATTTTCAATAAAACATGTAATAAATTGTATTTAATATATTTTATTTTTATTGAATTAAATTATTTTAGTAAAAAAATATAACTAAAATAAGTGCATTGAATTAATTTAAATTAATTAATTAATTAAATTAAAATAAAAACTAATTTACTATAAATTATTTTTAATAAATAATATAATTAAATTATTTCATAAAAATATAATTGAAATAATTAAATTTAATTAACCAAATTAGTTAATTCAATCAGATTAATTAATTTAATTAATATGAAATATATCTTATTAATTTTTTTTAAAAATAATTATAATAAATTATGTTTAATATATTTAATTTTGTTGGATTAAATTATTTTTAATAATTAATATAATTAAAATAATTAAATTTATCGAATATAATTAATTTACAACTATAATTACCAACTAACAACTATTGTTACCAAACGCGTTTTTAAGTTTTTATTTTTTTTCTATTATGAAAATAAAAAACTAAATACAAAAACTTAAAACTGAATACAAAAACTGAAAATTGGTAGTTTACCAAGCAGGCCTAAAATGATATCAATCAGAAATTGCAGTTGTGGCTCCATCTATCCAGGGAATGTTCATTTATCTATGTATGGACTAGCTAACCAAAGGCGTTGTACTAGGTACAAACAAATAATACAAATTTATGTAATAAATTACTACTATAGACACCAATCACCAAAACTGTGGAATTTTTCAGCACATTCCATGGGCCATGTTTACCTTTTGAGTTCATGTTCATGAGAATATATATCAACAGAGATGATCTAATAAGTTTCAGGACCAACAGAATATATATAAAAGCAAAGGAATTCACTAGGGAAAAAAAAATAAAATAAAATGAAACACATCCAAACAAAAGCAAACAGGGTCATGATTCTAAGTTTGAAAGTAACATGGGGCACACATCAGTAGAATGTGGAAAATAAACCAAGGACCTTGTCATATTAACTTCATATATGCTTTGTTAGAGCCAAATTAATTTCCTTTTCAGGTGATCGAACACATTTTTTTAATTATGTTTCCTTCTTAGGGTGTGTTTCATATTGGATGAAAAGAGAGTAGATGTTACCTTATAAAATTTTATTTCTTTCAATTATAGTTAAAAATACTTCATTAAAATCTCAATGAATTAATATTTCCTACGCAAACTTTTTAGTATATGTAGTGCAAAATATAAAAAATTATGGGTGTAAAATGATAACTATTACATTCACGACGTTTATTCTATCAATTTTTAATCTCACACCAGATGCACTCTTAGTTTTAATTCATCAAAATCTAAATGAATGGGAGTTGGAATATTAGCCTCATCCTAGTGCAATATTTTGGTTGTGAATGGAAATGGAAATAGGAAACAAATTTTAATATTTAATGCATCAAGAAATTAAATGAAAAATTTTATTTTACTAATGTTTAGTATGTAGCAATACACTTAAAAATGGAATAGAGAAATATGAGTTGAAAAACTAAATTGCTTTTTCCTTTTAAAAATGTATTATATTAATAAGAGCAATTTTATCAAATCACTTATTAAATTTTTTTTTCACTTTTGTATGAAATTTTCAAAACTAGGTCGAATTTTGAAATTCACAATTCTAAATATATAAGAATTTTTTTAGTTCAAGTAGCCTGAGCAACCAAACTATGAAATTCTCTCACCCATTAATTCCTATTCTAATTCCTGAATCCAATGTCCACCAAGTTTATTATGTAATTTGGTTTATTCTCTGTTAGCTAGGGTCATCTTCCATTATTAGTGCTTCTGGAAAGTTCTTCCTGTATAGCGCCAGCCAGTTTGTGGAATGCACATGGATGAGCGTCACAGGCAAATTTATCAAAGATTGGACAACGGCACAGATGCAATGCAATGTATAGGAGATTCCCTGATAAATAAGGGGCATGGGTTTCACATGGGGTGGGTCCTCTGTGAGAGTCCCAAATATTATGAGATCTGACTCATCCTTTGAATATATAAAGCTAATGGCAATAGATCTTGGACAAGTAGTCACTGTGGGAACCCCTATAGCTACCTACTAATATAATTAGTCTCCAAACATGGCAATAGAAGTAGACTCAACTCTCGGGCCCCTTTCTGTTTGTCATTTCTTCTGTCACACATGCACCAAACAATCAAACGCGTAAGTCTTGTTTGTTTCTGCTTTTTTTTTTTTTTCATTTTTTTAATTAAGCATGTGAAGTAAGTAAGTAAAGCTCATGAGACAAGCTGGATTTTGGTCACATTCAACGGTGGTTAAGTCCATTATAATTTAATATAATCAAGTGTAAGAATATCAGTTTGATATCAAAGCATCAACTTTGAAAAATGCACGGGGGGTTATGCAAAATTAATTAAAACCGCTTTGTGCTTCTTCAAACATTTAAAATTTACTTGGTTAAATTAAGTGACCTTAATTGTTTTGTACTTTTCCCCCCGGGGGGGGGGGAAGAGGAGTACGTGGCTCATAAACTCGATCCTATATATTCATGATCATGCTTGTTATAGTTGGATAAGATGCTAAGCCTATAGTTGTACACGAGAAATATAAAGAGCTAGTTTACAAAAGTCTTCTTTGAGCTCAACTATCCTACTAGAGTTATACCATCCATATGGCTGCATTGGCGTTGGCCAATTTAGGCTAAAAGGTGAAGAACAACCGAAAACTACTGCAATGGCCATCTTTGTGCATGTGCTTTTTCGTTTCTTCTTTAATTTGTCATTTTCTTTTTTGATATATATAAATATTATGTATTTTTTCTTCATCATATATCAAGATCTGGTCTCACTTTTTGTGAATTCAAAAGCAACACATCGTGGTGTGTCATGCTCAACAAATACATACCCAACTCAGCAAATTTTGTCCAACTGCTTGGCCACCAGATATATGCATGGATCCTGGGGTCAATTGTGTGCATGATGCTGTCCATTTCTTGTTCTTTTATTGGATTGCGTTATTGATCAGCTTTCTTGATTCTGTTGAATCCGCAGGGTAACACATGGCTTGAATATTTTCAGTCAAATTAATGACTAGTTAAAACAAGCCCTTTAACTTTTATATATATCACTCTTCATTTAATTAATATGTTCATGCTCTCAGCAGCTACTTCTTTGCTAAGTAATACCCCACATTAGTGGCATATTCAGGAATTTGGCTTAGCGTAGGTTAAATCACATGTAAAATTTTAAATTCTAAATAAATACATAAAATATAATAAAATACAAAATACTATACATTGACATCAAATACATTATTACTTTTCTGTTCTGTTACAATAATTTTCCCCACTCAAAAATTACCAAAATTTTTAACAAATACACAAAGTTGTTAAAAATTGTTAAAAGTTATCAAAAGTTACTAAAAATTACTGAAAGCTGTCAAAAATTTTACCAAATATCCAAAAATTGTAAGAAAAATTACTAAAAATTGCTACTTACTTCACTAAACACATCAAAAATTTTTTGGTAAGAAAATATCAAAATTTTTTAAAAGATATGATTCCAAATATATCCAAAATTTTTTTGTAATTATTTATAAATTTTTTATATCAAATAAAAATTTTTTTTTTTTCGACAAAATTCCAACATAGGCGAAGGCCTATGCTCATCACCATATGGCTCTGCCACTGCCCCACATGGGATCCAAATTAACTAGTAGACTATTTCATATATCCAATTCCCATGCTAGGGGATTACGATTCCCTTTTCAATGGATCAATTAATATTTATGTGTGTTGGTGTGTGACTAATGAACGACGCATCTTTACACTTATCTGAGTGACGGGCCATGAATGCCTTCAAACTGGAAGACCTAAATTCGAAGTATATATATCAGGCGTATTTTAGAACAGGAATCTTTTGGACTAGCTAGTTAAGCTACCATCAGCAGGAAAGGATATCGATAAACAATCATGTTAAGAAAGTTTTTGGGAATTGAAGGAAAAAGAAAAAAAGGTTAAAGGGGGCATGATGTCCCTTACTTTTCTAAGGAATCTAGGACTTGTGTCTTCTGCTTTCGCCCATAAGAAAGTTTTGGGAATCCAAACTTCTTGTAGCTGCTTCGTATATCAACCTCCTCCAAGTTTTATGGGCATTAATTAACAGCATCAACAACAACAAGAATATATCATCAAGAGGATATCTGGTAATGATATTTTTGAGGTTGTTGGAATGAAGAACCTGCAAATTGTCCCTGCCCGCCGCAAGAATGTAGAGGCTCAGTACGTGGAAATGAGGGTACCTCTGTATTCTTTTGGGTGTGAGAAGAAAGTAAAGAAGGCTCTATCACATATCAGAGGTAAAAACAATTGAATTTTATTATTTCATAGCACTTATTTATATCATAAATCTATCCATGCATATATCAGTTTTTAATAGATTTTCTACACAAATCCTGTACAGCATTGGCCTGAACCTAATTTAATGATATATATTTTGCAGCCATTTATCATATTTCTTGTTTTAGGGGAAAAAAATGATTTTCGAGCTCTCTTATTCCAATTCTATATTGGATGTTATTCTATTGGAAGACTTGAAAATTATTCAGTTTCTGGTGAAGCATGTGGTACAGAAATTCTGAACTTTCAAGTCAAATTATTCAGAAAGTAAATTAACTGGCAGACTTTTATGACTTGGAGGACTAAACTTTTTCTCTTTGTATGTGACCCATAGGGTATCAGAAAACTTTGACTAATCTTCAGCTATTGATTAATTAATAAATTTCACTAAAACAGAGATCAGTAATGAATCCTAATAATATTTGTATCATATATTTTGTGCAGGTATATACTCTGTAAATGTGGATTTCAATGAACAGAAGGTGACAGTATGGGGAATATGCAACAAGCATGATGTGCTAGCAACCATAAAGAAGAGAAGAAAAGAATCCTGCTTTTGGAACCCAGAAGACAATAATAATGATAATGTAGAAATATTAATGGAACAATCACAATTACCAGCACCACTCTCCTCATCTTCCCCACCTCATGAACCCTCCATTCCATCCTTTACTTTGTCCTAGGCACGGTCTCTCAGCTGGAAAGCATTGAAGAAGTTCTTTATTAGATCCTATTCCTTCTAAAATTCATCTGATCACTAACAAATGATTAATTAATAAAAAATGTAAAACTGATTGCTACGTGTATTGTCCAATGGCTGATGATATGTAAATAACTGATGGTTTTAGCAATTGGGTTTGATGAGGAGAACTCTTGGAAAAAAATCCATATGTCCGTCCAATTACCCCATGAGGAGCTCGGACTCCCTGAGGAGCTCGGATCCCGTGAGGAGCTCGGGCTCTGCTAGGAACTTGGTTCCCACAAGGGATTCGGGCGAGGTCAGT
>QLOD02000033.1:878852-909855 GCA_003260245.2 Sideroxylon spinosum
TTCCATAAATATATATACATAGGCATCAACTTAATATTTTCCCGATCAAGATAAGAAAAGTCACGTCAAATCAGGAAATACTTCCAATTCAATTCTAACTACAACTCTGTAAGATTTTCTTATAAATAGGGGAGATAATTCTCTCTCCCTCTATATACAAAACCCTGCGATCTATGCTAACTTAAGCATCGGAGATTCTTTGGCAGGCACCACACCGGTGTTCACGACGAACAGGTTTACACAATTCCCGGCGGATCGAGTTCTCGGAGACCCGGATCGAGGATCACGAAATTTCAGCATCATCAGGGTTTGTTTTCGATGTGTTTCAGTGTTGGCAATCTCTCTCTCTGTCTCTCTTTTATTCATTTGAAGTTTGAAGCATTGGTCAGAATCAACGTGCCCAAACAGTTCCTTGCTAAATATCCACACAGTCCACAGACTTATGATATTATTAGACTAGAGGGGACTAAACATATGCTTATCCCCCACATGTGGTGCCTATTTCTGGAAAGATCACGCGTGGCTAAATTCTAAGTGCTTGTTACTGCATCAATAAGAGGAATTCTAGTCATTCTTTTTGTCTGTCAAAAAGGAAAAACTCATTTTAAATAACCAAATTAATTAATTCGCACTTTCTTTCTTTTCTATTATAGGTGTAAATTTACGCCATATGGGTTCACATTTGATTCAGATCATCTATATCCCACTAAATCGTTGACATTTTGGAACTACTTTAGTTAGAAGCTTAATTAATCTATACAATTTTCAAATTAAATGTCTTTAAACCTTCCATTTTACCTTACTTTATGAACAATTCATTCAATTGTTTATTTGGATTGTCCTATCTTCTTACTAAAACTCATTAAGAACTTCTTTTTTTTTTTAATTTAATTAATTGAAAATTGCGTCCAAATATAAAGTCAAAATAATAATCATACAAATTTAAAGGCACTAATTCATCCATATCTATTAATTAATTATAAAAGAGTACGGGACTCAACGAGTGGTCGCATTACGTGAATAAGACATATAGCACGTATCGTATTCATATTGCTGCCTAACAAACTTTCTCCAAGAGATTTTCTGTGGCCGCATTGGGTGCATATATATATATATAAGAATTGTTTGATTGAAAAAAAGTTAACAAAAAATTATAATAAAAATAAAAGGATTTGGTATAAAAAATAATATGTGACAAATTTTGATTAAAAGAAAGTATAAATTTTTTATAACTTTTGATTCTTTTTTAATTAGTCAAACAGAACCACAATCAGTGGGTTTCTTAGGCGGTGAAAGCTGCTCGGCACTTGCGTAAAATGTCAAAACAACATATTCTTGAGTAATTGCGTTTCACGCAATCTCACTTCATTTTGGTAAATATTGAAGAAAAGAATGAGAGGTCGGTGAGGTCACCTTTCAAAGTTAAATGATTACTTGTAAAAATTACGTGTAGGCCCGTGTTGGATTATTTCCCCAAACAAGAAGATAAACTGGAAAGTACCATCTACCCATAGATATCCATATACAAATATATATAAATAGCTTCCTCAAACTCATATGCCAATTCTTTTCCCCTCAACCAAGCTAGGACACCTTCAGGTTCAGCTTTTACTTGTACAAATTCAAAGGGAGTTTTAGAGAGAGAGAGAGGATGATAAAGGTGGGGATGATGGTGGGGATGATGGAGGATTTCAGTAGGGTGGTGATGGCAAGGGTGAGGGACCAACTGGTGCGACCAAGAAGAACAAGGCCAAGGGGCATTCAAATAATATTCCTGCAGCAGCTTCAGGCTCTGAGGAGGAGTCTGCGTTCTGCCTCTACTTCCTCCGTCGCTGCTCAAGACCCTTCTTCTTTCCTTGTTTACTTTTGAAACAAATGTTAAAACAAACTCAACTTCAGAATCAGAATCAGAATCATTCATTTCTCTGCACCTACTCATCAGTTCTTCTTCTTCTTCCTCGTTAATTATAATTATTATTGATTTATTTTTTTAAGTTTGGCTCATACATTCATGTCACGGGTTGGTTCCTTGATATTAATAAGATTGATCATTAGCTTAACTAGAAATTTAAAAGTAGCCAATTGGATGGTGCCTGATCTTCTTGTCTTTTATGAGAATTGAGAGGCTTCTTGTTTTTGTTGTGTGGTGGAGAGAACAGATCATCCATGTGTTTTGTATATAATATTATTAGCAATGGATCATTTGTGGACCATATGTTATTATTGTTATTATTATTGCCTTAAGGCATTGTATTGTACAGTTAGCCTTGTGGGGGTTGCTTTTGGATTTTCAGCTTTAAGGTATACCTCTCACTTTTGGGTTTCGTTCCTTTGATGCAGACAAACGTGGAAAGGGGGGGGGGGGAGAGTGTATAAATTGCGTTGCTTTTTGTTTAATCTAAGAATACCCAACAATGTTGCATAATTTTCTTAAAAAGAATTTTTGTTTTAAATTCAACTGTCAAACTCAGAAGACTAAAAAAACATAATTAAGGAAAAATAAAAAATAAAAAAACTAAAATTATGAAACTAAATAACAGTTAAGTCCAGAAAAAATACTAACTTAAATTACCAAAATTCCTTCTTTCTAGATAGTCTAATGTAATCTGGATTTTATCGCCATTGCAAAATTTTATTCTTTTTAAGTTTAGTGGCAAAATTAGGAATGAATTTTACATTTATCATTTTGCAAAAGTTAGGCACTTTTTCAAAAATTTCAATTCAAAATTGGTAACTTAAAATGTAAAGCAGCCTAACAATGTAAAATTAGATAGGAGACTTCCAATTCCAAGCAACAAAAAAGCATGTTCAAAAAAGTATTCTGCGAATAATTCCAATTGCCTGAGATATATATATATATATTATGCGTGCGTATATCTGCCGACCTGACGTATGAATTTTCTTTGGATTTTCTGAATTCAATCTTAGCTCTCCTAGCTTCTTTGTTCCCCCGGGGGGGGGGGTGGTTAAAAAAAAGAATATATATATATATATATATAACGCTTGACGAAATTTAAATTAATAATTTTTTATAATTTTTAATGGATTTTAGTGTGTGAAACATCTAACACCAGTATGTAATCTCGCACTCTGTTCTCCACTGTTCAATCTGAATTTTGGTCTAGCCAGTGAGAATTCAACAAATGGAACAAATGGACAACCTTGCCCCCCCTTTTCACAAGAGAGACAATAACTTTAGGTTCTGTTTGGATAAGAGTAAGTTACCAGTTACTAACTTTTTTTTTTTTTAAATTTATCAAAGTTATTCTCTTATATTTTTTAATCTTCTTTTAAACTTTTAAAGGCAAAAATGTCAAATTAATAAAAAGTTAAAAAACTAACTATTAAAAAATTAGTTTTTTCCTCTTTCCAAACACAAAAGCTTATTTTTTAGTAACTAATTATTAGTCAACTACAAAAAATTTAGTTTTTTTTCTTTCCAAACGGAGCCTACTAGATGTCCTCACACGTAATGTGATTGTAATTTTATTTTTGTAATTTAATTAAAATAAAATTTTATATAATATAATAATAAAAAAATTTAAATTTATAAAAATGATTTAAATAAAATTAATTATTAAAAATTATTTAATTTAAATTTGGTTGGACGTCAAAGATTATTTTAAGTAATCAAAAAAAAAAAAAATTTATCGAAATTGAAATTTTATTAATCTTTAGATTTCATCAACATCCTAGTATTTCATTTATATAAAAATATATACGCATATATATTTATGCATAAAATAGAAAGTAAAACAATCACGTCTCCACATATATATAAATAGGGTGATTATTTACTCAATCTATTAATTTTATTTTGTATTTTAATTTATTTTTTATTAATTAAAATTTCATAATTATCCCTCTTTTTTTTTTTCCATCATATGTTTTGTATAATTATGATGATATAAATATCTTTGTACAAGAATTCAATCCAAAGGACAATTACAATGGCATAAGTACTCTTGTTTTGTAATAAAATATATTTTTTAAACCAAAATGTTAAGGATGCAAATTTCCAAAAGTAATCATCTCTCTAGTTTTTTTTTATAATTGACTAATTTTCATATTAATGTTTCAACAAAATTCATTTATGACATATGAACACCTTATTATAATAAAAATTTCTAATTATTGATTTTTTTTGTTTTAAATATTTCCTATTATAAAAGAAATAAAATTATTTCCATAATATAATTTGTTTGGTAAGTTTTTTTTAAAATTTATATAGACAACTACTAAATAACTTAAGGGTAATGACTTAATATACTTGTTAAAATTATATATATATAAATAAAATTTATTTTAATTTTTAAAACATTTTTTCTACTCTCTTTTACCAAACACGGTTACAGTTATTTTATTTTATTTTATTTATATTAAATAAATAAAAGGATTCTCCTTAGTTAAAAGAAAAGGAGAAAATTAAAGGTATGCGGAGGACTGTCCTGTAAAATATTAAAATTGATAGTTACCTTCTGTTCCTTTATCAGTAATTTCCTTCTCGACCTTTTCTTCCCCTTTTTCCGCCGGGAAATATCACACGGCTCCGTTTGGCTAAAACAAAAAAAAAAAAAAAATATATATATATATATATATATAATTTTATAAATATTTGTAAAAATTTGGTCTCGTTTTGTGTGTAGCGGGTAATAAATTTAATAATTATTTATTAAATTATGGGGGTGCCAATGTAATTTTAGTAAAACCTAACACGTGCCAAAAGGAGCCACCAATACTCTTTCCGCTTGGACGGAGAAGAGAGAGACGACTCTGCTCTCGCTCTTCGGGTCTCTCGCGTTGCTCACGGTCACAGGTATGGTTTCCCTCACATAAAACAATTCAATTTCCTTCAAATTTTTTCTCACAATCTTTTTAATTCTGAGATCGATTGCTTTTAATGGTCATACATATACGTGCGTGCTGTCAAATCGTGTTGATTTTTGATCGTTCTTTACTTCAGCTTGATTGATTTCTTGTTCTTGTAATAGCTCGATTAACCCTTGTTCTGTTTCAATTTTTTTGTGCGTCTTGAATAATCAGTTGACTCGATCGTTTTCTACCCACAAACAAAATGATGGGTTTTGGATCTCTGGGTAATGGAGGTTCGTCATCACCGTCTTCAAATTTGTCGGCTTTAGCTCCTCCTTTTACCGTCGATCGATCTAATTCCAAACCCAATCCGAACCCACTTGCGCATTTGGCTGAACCTTCTTATGCTGTGCCCTTTCATTCTTCTTTCCAAAATTGGCAATATTCCCAATCTTCAGCTTCAAGGCCTGATTTTTACTCCAACCTCTGCTTAGAAGTTGATTCGATTCGGACCACGCCTGATTTATACTCCAATAGTGGTTTGGAAATTGATTCAATTCGGACTACTTGTCTGCCTTCAACCAATGATTATCAATACTTGGATTCGCACGCTGTTACCCCCAGTATCAATTTGTCTCCACTAAATCTTAATGTTAGTGGTGGTGCGCCCGATACATTCACTTACTCAAGTGACATAGCGACTAACCGCGTTGAAGCTAAACCATATTATCCTCCATTTGTTTCGGCCGTGGTTGATGATGATATCCCTTTGGTGGCTCTTAACGAACCTAATTATGATTTGTTGTCCACTCCCTGTGTTTCCACTTTGGGAGGAACATCTCATGTTGATTACGCTAATAGCTTGACTAATTTAACTGGGATGGAGTATGTGCCACGGTGGGGTAGCTATTGGAACAGAGTAGCTGACAAGGAGCAGGATACTGGGCTAGAAATTGGTAAGAGTTTCCTTGCAGAGGAGGCCAAGGATGCTGGTTCAAATGTTTACAAGAATTATACGAAACAAGGTATGGTCATTTATGCTTGTTTGGAAAATTATCATACAAGTCTTGTATATCTCAGATCTGTCTGTTATATCATGCCTTTCCTTGTTTTTGTTATGATTTATCAGAATTTTAAGATGCTATTGCTAGGCATAAATGATTTGGATGGTTTTTTTTTTTTTTTTTTGGTTGGCTTCCTTTTCCAACATTTCTGTTTGTGGGACATCTATTTTTCAATTTGTTTTTGGACAGTCTATTTTTGTTTCTTTGATTACTGATTATGATTCTGTATTTAGCTTTTTTAGGTTCTTATTGACTCCAAGAGTGCTATCAAAAAAGAAAAAAAGTTTCTAGTTCTGCTGTGGTGAATAGCCTGGTTGCCTATGGAATATATTTGATTTTGAAAATGTAAAAACCATATCTTTTCAGGCATACGGAAGAAAATTTTCTCCATCTTGCTCTTTAGCTCGTTCATATTAAGAAAAAAATTGAATAATGTAAAAAATAGAAAGAATTTGGTATTCATCATCCACTGGTTGCTAATAGGTAACAGCCAATTTACCCTACTACATTACCAAGGTGGTGAGTCGTAATTTGTTTGAACTTAAGGCTAATATCGTGTTTCTAAGACAGTTTATTATGATGAGGGTTTGAGATTGTTCAAAAGTCTTGACTGCTTATACATTATGGAATTTTTGGCCCTAGATAAGGCATAAGGGCAAATTAGCGTAGTCAAAGGAACCTATGCGTTTGGGTCTTGTTAAAGGTTTTACAACATTTTGTGTGGAACCAACACAACTAGTTCAAGAAAGTAACATGGGTGTGAACTGTCAACTGCAGATATGCTATCACCATGCTGATTTTGCACTTTTGGTAATGGTTAAATCTGGTAGAGATAGATTTAAGATCCCTTGTTGATGAATTTTGTTGTAATTCGTAAGAAATTAACTTAACTGAGATGTGCAATAGGTCTGTTTGGGAGGCTTTTTTTTTTCTTTCTTTCTTTTCCCTTCTTTCCACTTCTATATTTTACAAGAACAATATAAAAAAACAAGGGTTCTATGAAGCCAGTTTGGTGAGCAAAGGGAGTACAAGTCATGCAGCATTTGTGGAATATCTCCTATTAATTTATATGTTTATGTGCCTAATCTACTGGTCATATATATATATATATATATGTTTGTTCTGAATTATTTGACTGTCATTTACCACTTTTTTGATTTGGCCTCTGTAATCTTTTCTTTGTTTGGCTTTGGGTGCTGTTCCCCTGCTAGTTAATGGTACTCCTTGCTTGACGAATAACATGTACCACTGACCAGTTTGTGTTTGTTAGGACCTATATTAAACAAGTTGCTGATGGTCATATTCTTCACCATGTATGTTCTTATGCAGGGGCCTGTACAGCCGATAGCTCGTGCAAAGGCGAAGATGCTTATGCAGTTTCACATGGAAAATATGCTGATGTTTTGGGAAGAGAGAACCAAATTATGTCTTCAAATGCAGGAAATTTGAATGATATATCCTATACGCTTCAAGGTACCAGGTTAATTTCCAATGAATCCTCAAGATCATCAATCACAGGAATGAACTCAAAACTTCTCGAATCTCATGCACAGTTTCCATCTCTAGCATCAGCCACAAATTTATGGAATAATCAAAATCCGTACAGTGGATCATACAATAAGTGCTTCCAATCGCTTGAGTCTTGCATAAATGATCATATATCAGTGAAAAATTCCCCTTTTATCACTGGACTACCATCTGTTGGCACCAGTTCTAAAGTGCCAAATACTGTTTCAGCTGAAGATGTTAACTCTATTCGCAATGTTGCTGCCATTACAAACGATTTTGATAGCCATGATCCCTCTAATCAAAAGGACAACCTCTGGTGGCTGAGTTATGGCAAAGGTTGCTTGGATATCAGCCAACCCAGCTTACAAGTGGAAAGAAGTGATTTTGCATCTACTAGAAAGGAAGATTTTTCAAACACTGATGGTTTGGATCAAATGTCCAAAATTGGAGTGCAGTTTCGATGCCCCAGCATAAATGCTTCAGATGGCATCACCCTGGCGTTTGATGGTGCTAAAGGCGGTACTTCAATGGAGGATTTTGATCATTATAATCCCCCTGTGGATTCACCCTGCTGGAAAGGATCTCCAGCTTCTCATGTCCCTCCATCTGAAGTTTTTGAAGCTGTACTTCAACAGCATCTTAAAAGGAAGTCAGAACTGTCTAATAGTTTGGATCTTCAACAGACTCAGATTTCTGCTCCATTTGCTGGTACTGTGAAGGTTTCCTATCAAAATCTAAGCGAAAACAGTGTGTGCCAGGAGAATGGGTACGTGGAGCTTGGTTCATTGCTTTGTCCTGAGAGACTTTCAAATGTTAATTGCCCAGCTAGGGAGCATAGTTCAGCTGATGCTGTGAAAGCCAGATTAGAATATCCAAAACCGAGCAGCAGTAATGGAGTTCAATTTCACAATGACATCAACAAACCAAGAAAAGAAAATGATGTGCACACTGATTCAGAAAGTGATTCTGATTTGAACCATTCTCACACCAGACAACCTGGTCTTGACAAGGGTGACTTTGCATCTGAAACCTTCAAACTATGCACTGATGTTGCAGAGACAGGGATGATTACGAATGGTGCCGCAGAAGATGGTTCCGTTGTATCCCATGGTGCAGGAAGTTCACACTCGCCTTATTCTGGAGAAGATATCAATAAACTGCCCAAACTGAATGCTCCAGCGTCAATGTCACAAATGAATGCCAAGATGCTGGTTAATACAATACACAGCCTTTCAGAATTTCTTCTGTTTCATTGTTCAGATGACACTGCTGTATTATCAGAGCAAGATCAAGAGGCCCTCAAGCATGTAATCAACAATCTTGATGCATGTGTATCAAAGAAGACCCCAACACAGCAATCAATGTTTACCCAAATGGGCAGTTCTCATCAATTTAGGAACTTCCCCGATCTGCATAAGGTATATTTTTCTTCTCCGGCCCCCTGCCAAAAAATAAAAAACAAAAAGGAAAGGAAACTCTGCTCCTTTAACCACCCCCCCGGGGGGTCGAAAAAAAACACACACACGACGACGATGATGATGATGATGATGAGTTAGGATATTTTTTGAGAGTTGATTTTCATATCATATTTTGGTTGTACTGTCAATTTCAAACTTGATGTAAATTTTCCTAGCACTGGAAATTTCCTTGAATTGCCTTTCTATGGTGGTTTTATTTATTAATTTATTGTTTGAGGTTAGTAATTTATAATTATTTCAGTTATGTGGATGACCTGTGTTCCTTTCAGAAATTTATCTTATTAGTATTTCATGGATCACGTTGATTATTGTCCCACACAAACATATGCACCCACAAACTATATATATGTATTTGTGTATGGATATGTTTTGATACGGAGTTTTACATGCATGAATGGTTGTAGACTATAGAGGAGTTATGTTTGAAATATTCAATATTTGGAATATATTCTACAGCTTTATTAATTAAATTGAACAATGTTTTATACAGGGTGTTTCTACTACAGGCAGGCCTAAGGAAATGGATGTTAGTTGTTGCAGTCAGTTTGGTCATCACCGTATGCATGAGGAAAAGAGGAACAGTGATGTTTCTGTTAAGGAAGTTCAGAAATTTCCAGATTTAGCTTCTTCAAGGGTTTATGCAGACAATGTAAAAGAAGATAACGTGGTTCAGGTATGTGTTAATTTATTTTTAGGATTTACCTCTAGACCAGAAAATGATCAGGCTATAATGTAACTTAGGTATGTGTTAATTTATTTTTAGAATTTACTTTTAGACCAGAAAATGATCATGCTGTACTGCAACCCATCTTTTTGGGTTATATATACTTCGATTTAATGAAACAAGGAAACCTTAGTTTCCTCGTATATGGCCTGCAGTCTATAAAGAAGGTCCTTAATGAGGATTTTGATGGTGAGGAAGAAATGCAATCAGAAACTCTCTTGTATAAGAATTTGTGGCTTGAGGCTGAAGCTGCCTTATGCTCCATCAGTTATAGAGCTCGCTTCAATCGTATGAAGATTGAGATGGAGAAGTTCAAGTCTCATAAAGGAAAAGGTTAAATGTTACCTCCAAAGTAGCTTGTGTCAGCTTTATATTCTAATTTTATGATCTTTTCAATTTGAAAAATAATTTAATGTCTTCCTTTTCAGATGTGGTGGAAAGTACTAAGGCCGTTGGGAAGCTACTGAACTCTGAGGTTTCTCCTGTTCCAACCGTGAATCATGAAGTGGCACTGCAGGCTATAAATAGCCCAATGTTGGACCACATCCAGGGGTCCCCTATTTCCAGTCCACGCAAGGAGTTCAATGATGTTGAAGCTTCGGTCTTGGCCAGATTGCAGATCCTCAAACGCAGGGGTGAGAACTCAAATTCTGTCAGCACAAAAGGGCAACAACTGGTGGAGGCGGTTGACACTGGGTTTGCAGGCAATACAAACCACTGGGCGTTTATTGGACACCATTCTGAGGATGGAAGTTCAAATACCAATGTGGGAACTTATTCGCAATATTGGGGTGCCAACAGTAAAGTAGAAAGTATTGTTGGCCCCAACACAGGTAGTTCTGGTCGTGAAACTAAAGTAGGCAAAATTGGCTCGTCCACCACAGGGGGCTCTGGTCATGAAAGTACGAAAGAGTTGTATGCTACAGATGATCAGGTGATCCAGTCAGATTGGGAACATATTTAGGAGGATGAATGTTCATGTCAGAGACTGATGGATCTCACTCAATTTGGGATCTGAATCCACAAGGGTAAATAATCTTTCGGTTTCTTAAGTATTTTCTGCTAAACAACTGAGAAATTTCGGTTTGAACTTGTAAAAAGCTTTCCAACTTAATTGAAGAAAACATATATGATCCTCTGCATGTTATGTGTGTTTAATGACCAAGTTAGTCGCTGTGGTATGTTTTCTCTGGTAGTCTAGTACTACCCAGAAGCAGAACAGAAAGAAAGGAAGCTTTTTTACGCTTCTCCTATTGTAAATTTTTGCGTGATTTGCTTGGCTTGTAAATGGTTCCTGCTGTTACGGATATGGGGGATTTGCTTTTTTTTTTTTTTCAAAGGTAAAGAGGCTGTCTATTAGGGGTGAAAAGAAATCAAGTTATTTGCGAGTTATTTGATTTGGGTTCGAAAAAAGTTTAGTTCGAGTTCGGTTCGTGATTAAAAAAACCTCAAATCGAGTTTGATTTGTGTTTCATTTTAAATTTAAGCTCGAGTTTAAGTCTAGAAAAATTAAGCTTAGGAGCTCATGAACAAGCTGAATAAAATAAATATATATTTTTTAATAATATTTTAGTATTTTTTAATAATATTTTTAATATATCTTTTTATAATATTTTATGTATTATATTTTAAATTAAAACGACGTCGTTTTGATTTAATTAAACTATTCATGAATCAAGCTCGAACATATTTAGAAACTTGAATTGAGCTTTAATTCAGTTTGAAAAGCTTTACTCAAATTTGAACAAATTAAAACTTAAATCGATTTAGTTCGTTTCCACTCTTGATGTCTATTATTAGAGGACAAAACATAGATTAACAGACAGTTGCAACTAATCTTAATATTTGTTATTTACGTTAAAAAAAAAAAAGTTACTAACAGGTTAAAAAAAAAAAAAGGAACAAAATTTTTAGAAAAATCAAAATTCTGTTGTTATGCGGATGTAATTTTTTTTATTTATTTGAAAATAGTTTTTTCAATTTTTTTATATGCTATTAACATGTTTAAAATTTAGTAAACAAAAAAAGAAAATCAAATTTCTGTTAAAATTTTTTTATAAATTAACAAGAAAAAAAGAAAATTATATTTTTAAATCCCAAACCGAAAAATGGAAAGACCGTCGTGAAAAAGGGAGATAGATATTCAGAAAAAGGGAGATATAGGTGCTGAATATCTGCCCCGCAAAAAGCATATTGATCTTAATCATGGGGCGATGCGAAGTGTTGGTCATTCCAAGATCGGCATTTAAGCATTTCAATGGAATCTATTGTCGCATATGGGCTGAATTCCTTGATTGTCTTCTATAATTTACATCATCATCACCATTCTTTTCACTTTTGTTTTGACACATTGGTGTCAGGACGCATGCAATTCATTTGTTTATTTTTTATTTTATCTTTTTGTGATTTTTGGAAGATTCACATCAACTGATTTGGTTTTACAAAATCTCTTGCTGATGAGAATATATAGAAACCTCATATCATATCCACTCATGAATCGAAAGAGTTGGCATGGCATGAGGAGGGCTGCTATGAATCAAGTGCAATTCTGATGTATTATGACCATGTTTGTTTGGTGGATTAAATGGGAAATTGAATAGGCAGTCTATTATTTTTTATTAATTTGACTATAGTCCTGTATTTGATTTTGTAATATTAGAATTTCGGACTGGATTACATATCTCCCAAAATGGGGGATGAGTGATACCATAGAAATGTGATATTACTTATCCCCCATTTCTGGATTTGCTTTCCGTCAAAATCTAAATGTTCATAATTAATACCTATCACATCTTATGTCAAATCACATCTTTTATCCCATTTTATATCTCACCAATCAAATACTAAAAAAATAATCTCACATACAAAATTAATCTCATACTTTATCTAATCCCACTTATTATCCTATGGTATTACTTATATCCCATCATCCAATCCCACTAAACAAACATACCTGTATAAATTGCCATGCTGTCCTCAAAACACCACCAAACATCAAGTCAAAGAAAGAGAGAGAGAGAGAGAGGGAAAGAGAGAGGGTTGCAAAGATGGTTGTATCCATAGTTGTGTTGCTGATGTTAAAGTACTAGGCTAGGCTTTCAAATGGAAGCACAGCAGCAGCAGCAGCAGCAGCTAGTAGTAGGATTCTACCAAGACATATGTGGTGCTGCTGAATCCACAGTGAGAGAAGAGGTTCAAAAGGCCTATGCCCATGATAGAGGAATTGCTGTTGGTCTCTTGAGAATCTATTTCCACGATTACTTTGTTCGTGTGCGTACCCACCACCACCACCAGCTTTAACCTCCTCAACTATTACTTTTCTTCTTTTAATTACATGCAAGAAAGATCGCTTCCATTGATTAATATCTCCATCTCTTTTCAGGGTTGTGAAAGTTCTATCTGTATAGATTCAACCCCAGACAATGTGGCAGAGAAGGATGGTCCGCCTAATGCCAATAGTCTCCGACGCCTTGAAGTCATCGACGATGCCGAGAGCAGACTTGAAGCTCATTGTAAAGGCCTAGTCTCTTGTGCTGATATCCTGGCCTTTGCCGTCAAGAGACGCTGTCGAAATTGTGATCAAATCCTCCTCTCGTAGTCATGAGCAACTGCAGTAATCAGTTGGCTAATCTTGAGTCAAAAGACATAATCCCTTTCACCAAACACTTGCAACCACGTTGTGGCCAACTGAAACAACCTGCGGGAGCTTAAACCCAGAAGCACACAACATTATATATACGGCAAATTAGCTTAAAAATTTTAAATAATGTTTTTTGCTTTTGTTTCGTTTTGTTTTTTGTTTTTTTTTTTTTGTTTTTTTTGGTGGGTATTACTTGGGTTGATCTCTGAATAGGAGTTTTTGGTATATATGTAGGCACGAGGTTTTGGATGGGTGTTCCAGCAGGGAGGCGAGATTGAAGGGTTTCGCTGGCTACCGAGACCACAGAAATACCTAGTCCGACCAGTAACCTAAGCCAAATTACTCAGGCCTTTGCCAAAAAGGTATTCACTCAGCAAGAAATGGTGGCACTTCTTGGTAAATTTATTAAAGCCTCACACTGTTACATGAACGTTCCCTAATTACAAGTTCTAATAAATTTAACTCTAATAATGCAGGAGCACACACCATTGGCCCCTCCCATTGCTTTCACTTGACAAACAGATTATACAACTTCAACCAAACAAATACCCAGGATCCGAGCATAAATTCCAACTCCGCAGAGCTGTGGAAGCAGCAATGTCGTAGGGTAAAGAATGATCCGAACCTAGTGGTTCAGATGAACCCGAGCCCAGATTGGATGGACTCGAGCTATTACGCAGATGTTCTATCGGGCGTGGCATGTTCACATGAGACCAAGCTCTCACCACCAGCCGAGTCACCGCTGCACAGGTGAGATTATATGCAGCAAATTGGTTCAAATGGCAGTTTGATTTCGCCAAGGCAATGGTCAAGATGAGTATGATTGAGGTGCTCACTGGAACTGCTGGAGAGATCCGATCCAACTGTAGGGTGATCAATCCATGACACCTTGGATATTAATAGTTTCATTTTCCCTTTAGAAGGGTTTCTAGGAAGGAAAGGGGTCATTACCCAGTAAGTTGCTGATTTGCAAATCTGCAATGTACCATTGGAGGAATGAGAAAAAAAAATGACCTTAAATAAAACAACCTAGCTGGTAATCACATTGACCAACTCAACCTTTTGCTTTCGTAGTGCCAAATATTTTACTAGAACGCAAATTTTCCTTGAATGAGTGTGCTAGCCAATTGTCATACAAGATTCTTTCATCACGGCAAGTGCACTAGGATTATTGGGAAACCGGAGAACAAATGCCTCTCTCAATTAGTGCCCAGAAAGAACAAAAACAAACGGACCCGACAACTACAACCATACTTCTCATCAGCACAAAGCAAATGCATACTTTCACACTTGGTATTATATATAAATCCATCTCTAACCACCATGGCACTAATACGTTTTCATGCACCAAAGTCAACACAAATCTGATTTTTTGGATCTTTTTTAATCCAATACATGCAGAAATCCTTGTTGGCCGCATTTGGTATAATACAATAACAATTTTACGTGAATTTTGTCAAACCTAACCCATTTGTCCTTTTTCTTCTGCTTACTCAACAACCACTGTGTTGGGGAAAAAAACCACGTTTCCAGTCTAATGCCTCCTCACAAGGCACTAAATAGTTATAATACATGATTAATAACAGAGTGCAAATCCGTAAATTAAGCGCACAGAGGCTATAAATAGCTATAATAATGTAATATAGCCCTCCAAGCATTTCACACGACATCTAAAAGAGAACAATGAGTTCAAAGAAGCTAACTTGTGTGTGCACAGCTTTCTTTTTGGTTTTATGTGGATGTGTTCAGTTGGAAGCTCAGCTTCAAGTGGGGTTTTATACAATTTCTTGTGGTATAGCTGAGTTTATTGTCAAAGATGAGGTTAGAAAAGGGTGGTTCAGTGACAGGGGAGTCGCTGCTGGTCTAGTCAGAATGCACTTTCATGATTGTTTTGTTAGGGTGAGAAAGTACAGCAAATTCACTTCTTTTTTTCACTAGATTTTCTGTGCAGTAAGTAACCTGCTATGTCTCTTTGGCAGGGCTGTGATGCATCTGTTCTCATCGACTCAACCTCCTCAAACACAGCAGAGAAAGATTCTCCGGCCAACAACCCCAGCCTTCGAGGGTTTGAAATCATCGACAATGCAAAAGCTAGACTTGAAATTATATGCCCTGGAAAGGTCTCCTGTGCAGATATAGTCGCTTTCGCTGCAAGGGACAGTGTCGAGCTAGTAAGAACACCAATTTTCTTTAGGCTCTCGTGCCTTCCTACATGAAAAGATGATTACAAATTCGAACCAGGGCCGAGGAAACTCCTAGGCAAATGAGACGGTAGTCTAAGGCCTCATAAAGAGATAAGTCCTAATTTTTAAAATTTTTTATTCATAATAAAAAAAATTAAATATTTAAATCAATCACAATTTTATTAATGTATTAATTATTAATTTTCAATTTTATTTAAAATTTTATTCTCACTTTTTAACTTCTTACAACTCTACTTATTCCTTCATAATTATCTTATTAAATCTCATATACATCAATAAAAACTTTTTAACTTCTTATCACTCTATTTTCATAATTACCTTATTAAATATATTATTATTATCTCAATTATTTATTTTATATTTATCCCTTACATCTATTTTTGAGACAAATCCTCAAATTCAATCCATATCGTATTTTCTCCTTATTTTCATATGTGATATTTGAAGTTATTAACTCATTTATTCAATTTTTACCTTTTTACTTATTAGGTTCGTTCCATAAGCTTTTTTTTTTTTTTTTGCATTTCTAGTTTTATTTTTAATTAGGCCTCCTTAAAAGTTTTGACTAAAACCCCCCAAATTTCTAGACACAGCCTTAATTCAAACAATTTTATGTTCCTTTGCAGGCCGGAGGACTTGGCTATGATGTTCCTGCCGGAAGAAGAGATGGCAGGGTTTCCTTAGCTTCCGAGGCATCGACAAATCTACCTCCTCCTACGCTTGATGTTAACCAACTCACCCAGTTCTTTGCAAAAAAGGGACTCACGAAGGAGGAAATGGTTACGCTATCTGGTTAGTATAAATCAAGTCCCTTTATCATATTAAAAACAAGAAGAGCAATGCTAAGCTCAGCCAAAATTGTAGATCAAAGCAATCTCAGTGCTACTGACGTATGTGAGATCCACTGCAAAACTCACACAACAACAACTGAGATTGCAAAATGCAACTGCACTTGTGCTTAGCATTTCTCAAAATTGTGCAATCAGAACAATCTCAGTCGTCAATTTACGTGGAACGTGTAATATTAGTTGTTTATGTACGTGAGACCCACTATAAAACTACACAGCAACAATAGCTGAGATAGCAAAGTGACAACCGCAACAGTGCTTAGCAATTCCCAAACAAAAATTAACCCTTATCAACTAATACAAGTGGCGCACACTATTCAAGATCTTCTCCTTCATTTCTACCCCTATATTATCTTCTATGCAATCTTCTTCTCCTTTCATCTCCCCCACTATTTACTCCATATACTTTCAAAGAATAAGTTATTAAAATATTTATTCTAAAAGGAAGTGTGTATTTGAAGTTATAGAAGGAATATTAGTCGTGACATAGCTTCAAAATTAAGGGTATCACCAACTCAGTATTCTCCCTCTATAAAATAACTAAGTCAGGGATATGCACATGTTCGTTTAAGGAAATATTAGTCCCAACACGAAATCAAATGTTAAGCGACACCAACTCAGTATTCTCTCTTTATAGATTAACTAGGTCACTAAGTGCATAATGTTCTGCATTTTGAATTTTATTTTTCTTCTCTCTTTGATCTCTTATTTTATATTTGCAATTAGATTGATAGTCTTCTTCTTCTTAAAACGTTTCAAAAAATAAAAATAAAAATTCCTCTCTCTCTCTCACACACACATAATTATGGGGAAAATAATGGGAAGTTAGAAGATTATATTTCCTAAGAAAATTTTATGACAAGTAAGAAAGATATGCCAAATGATATTCTCCTTTTATATATAAAACGTAGATCTACATATAAATTAAAAATAAAAACTACTCTTCTTAAAAGGAAGGGACACACACCAACTCAAGATTCTGCTTTTACATAATAGCATAGGTAAAACAATAATTAACCTATCTAAACAAATAACTTTCAAGATTCTTCCTTTATATAGTAGCATAGAGTAAAAAAAGAATTAACCTATCTAAACTAATAAATTTCGCCGACAGGAGCCCACACTATTGGTCGCTCTCACTGCACATCCATAAGTGGTAGACTATACAATTTCAACGCAACCACGAGCCAGGATCCAAGTTTAGATCCTTCATATGCAGCTCAGCTGAAGCAGCAGTGCCCTCAGGGCAGCACAAATCCTAACTCGGTGGTTCCAATGAACCCAGCCAGCCCATTTACCATGGATGTTGGCTACTATATGGATATTCTAGCTAACCGAGGGTTGTTCACTTCAGACCAGACTCTCCTGACAGACCAATCAACGGAAAATCAAGTCAATCAAAATGCTATGAACCCCATGCTGTGGAGCAGCAAATTTGCCGCTGCAATGGTGAAGATGGGTCAAATTGGTATTTTTACAGGCAACTCTGGAGAAATAAGAATGAACTGTAGGAAGGTCAACTAAAGAGAGGAGCAAAATGGATTCTAAGTAATCTTAAAGCCGGGATTACTTATCCCTCTTGTTTTAAATGTTCGTCTGATTTTTATGCACCATGCTCCTATGAATGAAGTTAAAGTCTAAGCAAGAAGGCTTCAATCACTATATTTTGGATTACCAATCAGTTGCCAACAGAATAACACTTAGGAAATGAAATTGACAACCCTATAATCAGCAGATATAGGGGGGATTTTGTCCTGCTACTGTTGCTGTCGCAGCTAATTATAATAATAATGACAATAATAATAACAGTAGTAGTAGAAAATTACATTTTACAACCCTCAAATTTTTACCAAATATCACTTCAAGCCGTGATATTTTAATTATGAAGGGCTTAAGAATTCAATCTATTGTAATGTCAGACCTTCGTCAATCACCATTACAATTTCACTCATTCGTGTATTTATTGTTTTACCCCTCAATTGATGGTTATTTGTGCATTGAACATTAGAATTATAAATGGAGTATGGAAGAGGCCACACATTACAACAAATTGAATTATCATGCCTTTAATTGTTACAATTAAAATGTCAAGACTTGAAATGAGATTTGGTGAAAAACTCAAGAGTACAAAAATGTAATTCATCATCATCGTCATCATAATAAGTCGCTAAGATTTTAAACAGTAAGTCGCTAAGCATGGCAAATTCTGGTTCCTACTCAAATTCAAAGTTGCTAGTCACCAATATTAAATTCCATGACCACACATGCAAATCTAGTTTTTAAGCTCAATAGCATGTAATAAGGAATTTAAATGATTCAAACCCCAAATATCTCATATTGATGAGTAGAGAGATTCAAAGCAAAACTAAATGAACCATGAGAGAGAGAGAGAGAGAGAGAGAGAGCAAAAAAGGATGAATCGCCCTCCCCACTCAATTACATTTCCTTTCTGATCATGCCACTTGGTATCAAAATTATTTGAAAAACAAATCAAACTGACTCTATAGGCCAAAGATGCAAGCTGGTTTCCAAGAGGAATACGGCCTAAATTTATGGCAAAGCTAAATATACCATGATGATGTCTTTCAACCAGATAGCCAAAACAACATATAGATGCATTGACTGCAGGGGAGGATCCCGCCTGAAGCATACATGCATGAAACTTCTTTTTTTCTTTTGCAATAAATAGCACAAGCGCAGGAACCTAAACTGTCTAATGCCAACTTCCATCAATGGTGTTAAATGAAAATCAACTAATTGTTACGATTATGTAAATAAAGCATTCTTTGTCACAAAAGTTGAAACCCAGGAAAAGTGAAAGCATAATGTAACTAGCCAGCTGGGGGTGTGACAGCATAAAAAAAACCTAAGAAAATAACACCATCAATTTTGATAAAATCTTTTCCCTCTGATAGACATCAATCAGGAACCTTGCATTAGAGAGCACACTCGTGATAGGTTGTAAGGCCTACCTAGGTAGTGAGCTCCATGATGGCACTGACTATGTCTCCATTGTGAGTCTTGAGAGCCTTGACAGCTTTACTCCTTGATACGCCTGCCTGTGTCATCACCAAATCAATGTCACGAGCCTCCACCCCAGTCTCATCTATTGCTTCCTCTTCCTCATCTGCCTGTGCTTCAGAAGCAGCAGCAGCAGCATCTGTCTTTGCCATCACAGAACCCATGTCTGGCATCCTGAACTGTTGGGCAGCCTGTGTCTGCAGCTGAGAGCTTAAGTCCTCAATCTTTGCTTCTCCAAAAATGACATAGGTCTCAGAATTCGGACTCTTGAAGACATCAGGCTTTGAGATAAAAAATAATATCTGAAAGACGAGTAAACGGTGAGATGCCATTCATTGTGAAGATAGATCAACTGCATTGACTAAAGAGGACTTACATTTTTGGTTCTCTTAATGGCAACCCTGCTAACACCCGTAACAGGCTTCATGCCCAGCTTCAGCATTGCCTTTCGACTTTTCTTTTCACTTCTGCTCTGCTTTGAACTCCCATTTGCACCTGCACCTCATTTCCAATCAATATTACTAAACAAACAACAAAGACAGTTGTCATACCTATCCAAAAAAAAAAAAAGGAAAATAATAGTCACTAACTCTTAATATATATTAAGTAGATGCAAAAAGCATTACAGGTCCAAGGCTCATAGCAACTAAACAAAGAAGTTCTCAAAGCTAATTATGGTGGTCCAGGCCCACTTTTGAAGCCTTGAATGGTAGAAAAACTGTGGCTTGGACATAAACTGTCCAAGCCCAACCTGTCTATAATAAATAATTAACATAATTTATATTAATTTAATTTCATATATAATTCATTATAGATTTTTTATAAATTATATATATAATGCATAATCTTTATATTATTGACCGGTCTTGTGAATGAACTTGAGATTACATATTTATTATAGAGCCAGGCATAGAATTTCATGAAGGTCCGAAAGACAGGGTCAGGCAGGGCTTGGGCAAAGAATGTAGACCTAATACCAAAGCATGGGTCCAGCCTAAGCCCGAGTTTTGTATCACCTCCATCAGAAACTATGTTTAACATTATAATCCATAAAGATTGCCAAATATACAGAAAGAATTTTTTATCTTTTATTTTTTTTTAAATACTAATCCAAGGAAGATAGCACTAGGAAAGCTAGAAAGTTATTTAAGGTAGCACCAATGAAAGTGAAATTGCCATAAGGTTATTTAAAGATGAATTAGTCATATCTAATATAGATCTAAAGATAGGATACAAGTAGAAAGTGTAGAATTGACACGAGGTAGAACTAGGAATTTAAGGTTACACGAACTGATATTATGAACAAAGACATAATTTCAAATGAACTCACGAAGAACATAAATCTTGGTGGAAATAAATGGAAGAAAAGGATTTGAACGCTTTGGTGAGTTGAGTTTTAGGGAAAAAAAAAAAAACTGATTTTGTGACAACAAAATAACTGCCAAACAACTACACTGAACTTGTGTGAACCTGCGAAAAAGTGAATGAAAGACAGGGGAGCAAAAACATGCCTCCAATCATCTTTAAAGAGAATGACACTGTGCGATGAAATTGTCTCACGCACTATTCAACAAACACCCAGATTATTAAAAAAAATAAAAAATGTTCCCACATTCCTTTTCAACTATCAACGAAATCGAAAAAAAGTTACAGCATAAATTCATAGATTCTCTGCTAAAGCCCGATTCTTAAGCAAGGTGTGTACTTACACGAAAAGGACCGAATCAAATATCAAAACAAACAAAGCAATACATGCGTGTGTGTGTGTGTGTGTACATATAAATATAGACAGTAATGAATGTATATCAGGGGAGGGAGAAAAGGAGGACCTTGAGCACCATCTTCCTTGTCAATGTCATCGTCATCATCAGAATCTTCAGCGTAGTCGTCGTGCTCATCTTCTTCTTTCAAGTCCTCGACCACTGGGTCATCGTTCTGCGAATTACAATCACACATAGACAGATAAATTGAACAGAGATTCCCGTAAAAAAGGAAAAAAGAAAAGCAGGGGAAGAGAAAGAAACCTGAAGCTTCCTCTGGATTTCATCTTCTTCGACGACGCGTCCCGGCATGGCCTGATGATATGAAACACCTACACCTACACTATCAATCCTTCCAAAAATAATAGAAGCTGATAGACGAAATAGATAGCGTTTTCGGCACCGGCAAGCGGGTCCCGCGGAGCGCAGGGGATAACAAACTTTGGGCAGAGGATAACAAACTTCGGGCTTGGGATTAAAAAAAAAAAAAAAAAAGTTGTTGGACGAAAGCTGAGAGAGAATGGACTTAGGGCTCCAATCAGAAAAGGCCGAAAACCCTGTTACTAGATGACCCGTGTTCTGTTGGGCTTCTCTTCCGTTTCTTTACCCCAGAAAATTTCTCGAATGATATAAACTTTACTAGCGTCTTTTAATCTATTGATATTAATGACGCTTTTTTATGAAGGAAAATTACAAAAAAAAAAAAAAATTTACTTTTGGTACAGATATTTCGCTTTAAAACTAACTTAAGTTCTAAACCAATACAAAAAAAAAATGTACTTTTAAACTCAAGATTTTGTTTAAATTTATGAATTCGAAATTAAAAAATTTGGTTTTAATTATTTAAGGATAATATAACTTTATTTGTTTGAAAAAAAAAAATTTTGTGGGATCGAGTAGTTTAAAATAATTAATTACGATGAATTTACAATTATCATAAAAAAAAATAGTTACTGTATTTGAAACCACTCGTCATAATCTATTTAATAATAGATGAAGATTTTCTTAATCATTAGCAACAAAGTAATAATGGCACCATTTTGTAAAATGGCGGAGCTATTATGAGGAGTGATTTCAAATAATATTTTTTTTATAATAATTTCATATTCATCATAATTAATTATTTTAAACCACTTGTCAACTTATATTTTAATATAATTTAATCTAAAGATTTGGAATTTTTTTAATAAGCAATGGAACCTAAAATCAAAACATATGAGCTTTTATTATTCAAAAAAAAAAAAAATCCCTAAACCCTAAGCCTTTTGATATCTTTTTACACTCATAATGCATACGAGGCTAATTAATTTAAATGATAGAATTGATGAATTAAGAATCTTTTGTTTAGTCTATTCTATAAATACCCAAAGGAAACACAAATATTTTTAGAGAATTCTCATCAACAAATAATTTTATTAATCAAAGTTAACCAATGAGCAACCTAAGTTTACAAAGTTTAAATAGAAAATTCTAACAAGGCAAAAATCTGATAATATAAAACATAATAAAAAATTCAAAAATAAAAATAATTACCAAGTTCAGAAAATTCTTAACTTCATCACTAAGATAAATATTTTCTCTAAAAATGACAATCACAAGAATTCAAGACTAAAACAACAAAATTAGTCTTCTAAAAATTGTTGTTTATGACTGTAGGTCGTGAAAATTAATGCTTAATCTTTTTGTGATTCAAATTAAAATACATTTTTATCTAAATTCTTGTCTCACGAGTCAAAAAATAGTTGGAGAAAAAAAAAATTTTACTTATATTTTAGGTTAAAATATAATTTTTTTAAAGACACAATATAAAATTTATGAACAATTTACATTTATTTTTCTTAGTAATTTGTTTTACCCAATAACATATGATCGAGACTTTATGCATGGCACAAGAGACATGAGTTTAGTTAGATTTGATAGATTTTGTTAATTTTATATTTTAATCTAAATTACAAGGAGCTCATACTTTAGTTTTAAAATTAGAAAGATATATGTTTTGGGGCCAAACTTCAAAAGAACGAAGTGTAATTATATCTAAAAAATAAATAAATACTAAATATTGTTAAATAACATATAACATATATACTCGAGGGGGAAAAAAAGGGAAAGGAAAAGATTGAGATGTTGTTGGACAAAACACGCAAGAAGAAAAGATGTGATTGCGACCTCCACCCATTTCATAAAGATGATGCAACAATGCCACAATGTAGAGAGTAAAGGAAAGGGAGAGAAGCATATTCAGGAAGGTTAAAGTTCCAATATCCGAATAATTAATGAATTATTCAAAGTAGTCAAGATCCAGAAAGGGGGTGGGGTGAGGTGAGGTAATGCGATTGGGACAATTTTAATTAGTTCTTGAACAGTTCCAAACATTGTTGAGCTTGGTCCAAGTCCCTGCTCCAGAACTTCTTGTAGTACTCTGCGTATGTGAAATTCCTATAAACAGCTCCAGTACCATCCTGGGTCAGCTTCCTTGGTGGGCTAATCAAAGCATCATCAGACGGACAGAGGAACGAGGCGATCGACATCCTCGGTTTATCAGAGTTGACAATCACTCGGTGCCACACACTTTTGTATCTCCCGTTGCTCAGAGCCTGCAATTTACTCCATCTTTATTCTTTAATCCCCCCCATCAACGTACGCCATCGCCATGCATGCCATGGGGGATCACAAACTATAGTTTTAACCATAACTTTATTCTTTTTTAAATACAAGACTTGTCGTGCCAACTACGTATACCTCCTAAACCTTTTCTAACTACCATTAATTAGAGTTAATCCCGAGGTATAGGTGTAGGTGCGGAACTATTTCTTAATTATTGGATGTGAAAATCATATCTTATTTTAAAAATATATAAAAATATTTGTATGATAAAATCATAAATGGTAATATAATAATATTTACTAAAACATAAATTTTAAAAATTAAAATTATTTTATAATAAATTAGTCTTATATAACTGTTGCCTCGAAAAAATAAAAAATAAAAATAAAAAATGGAATGGTGAATTAACAAAGTTGTGTAGAGATAGATTACGGTGGTGTTTGAATGGTAAAAAAATAGAATAAAAATATAAAAATTTGAAGTAAAAATAATATATGGCGAAATTTGATTAGCAAGAAGTATAAAAAGTTATAAGAAATTAGTGAGTTTTAGTTGGTTTTGGTAAACCAAACACCCCTGAGAGCCGTTTGAAATTTTGATGAAACAAGTAGTAATTTTTAGTAACTTTTAACAATTTTTGAGTGTTTGGTAAAATTTTTGACAACTTTTTATGTATTTTATAAAAATTTCGGTAACTTTTAAATTCGATAATTTTCTGCAATTGAGTAAAAAAGTGATAAAATTTAATATTTTGTCAAACAACCAACAAAAGTTGGTTGATATTTGCTTAAATAATTTGATCCACCAAACAGTTCCTAACAAAAATAGTTATATGTAATAAATAATTTTTTTTTTCTAGTATAATTTAGTGCTCCCATACCTTTATATGTGTAGTTCCGCCAATGAATAGACTTCGTTTGGGTAAGTAATAAACTACAAGTTTAGAGCATGGAGAAAAAGAGAACCTGCAATTGATCACCAATGTTAACGACAAAAGCATCGGGGTGGGGTTTCACAGCCATCCATTTACCATCCTTGAGGACTTGAAGTCCAGCAACATGAAGGTCCTGAAGAAGAATGGTGAGGGCATTGGGATCCGTATGACCCGGCAACCCGTAAGTCAGCTCCGGTTGTGGACAGGGCGGATAATAGTTGATTGCCATGTGCTGCCCTTGCTCACCCAACACCTTCTTTATTTGCTCCTTCTCTAACCCTAGGCTCTCCGCTATTAGCTCCTGCAATTTGAACCCAAGTTCTCGAACTTGTGCACAGTAATCACTCACAATTTCCCTGTTAGTGCGAGAGTAAATGGTATTAGAATGATCATGTATTTTGAATAATGAAGCATGAGATGAATTAGGGTTAACAAATGTTTATTTCAATTAATTACAATATTTTTTAATGACAACTTTGGTTCCTAAAAGTTAAATATTAAAAAAGCCAGGAGGGGCAAAATGATTACAAAAACATGTTAAAATTTAAACAAAAATAAATAATGTGGAAGATTCTCATATAAAAAAAAATAGATATTCAAAAATTAAATGCTCGAACTTTTAAGTTTAAAAATATAAAAGGAAAAGATTCATGTTCAGAAATAAGATCCCGAGTAAAACTTAGAATAAAAATAAAATTTAAACAAAAATAAATATGAGTGAAAGATTCCCAAAAATAAATAAATAAATAAATATTAAAAATACATACTTTAATTTAGTTAACAATAAAATAAAAAAATGAATACTTGTAAATATTTTATATTTAATTTTAATAAAATGACGATCCAAACATGTATCTAAGATTTGAAAGCATAACATTCTGCCCCGAAAGTGATGGATGCATGATTCATGATAGCAAGTATATACAAACAAGCGGGTTTTACTGCAAAATTTCAGTAGTAATAAAGGGTAGGTTGGAATCTAGCATAGGTGATAGGTGGCGTTTGGACGAAGAAAAAAATAAATAAATGAAGAGTTTGTCTAAAAGTGATAACGATGAAATTAATTTACTTGAAGAAAGTAAAAAATGTAAATAAATAACGGATCGTTCAACCTCATAATTTTCCTTGTCTTATTTCAAAAGGTAAGAAAATTTGGACAAGCTTCTGCACGGACGTATGTTTTTATTAACTGCAGAGTGTGATCTGTGGGTAGGATCGATCTGTGGGTAGCCTTTGAGAGACCGGCCTTTTGTAAAGTCAAGTTAAAAAATCTCAAGACACATCCCCCTACTTTAGGTGTGTATCTTGTGCTCGTTACAAGAATAGACAGGTCCGCGATTTCCTTTATCGTGTCACCCTCGATTAAGCCTATAATGATTTAACTTTAGTTTTATTTCTTTTTTATCAAGGAACTGAAATATATATATATATGCAATTCATGTACAAAATGACCAAAAATTAAATTATATATATATATATATTTATGATCAATTGGCAACAAGTTTGATTTCACAGCGGTATTTTACTCAACGCTATTTGCACCTTGACTAGATCAAATCTAATAAATCTAGTTTACATTCTTTCAAACACTCTTCCACGTCGCGTGTGAAGTTAGTCGTGTGAATCACCAACAAATATATATATATATATATAAATATAGAATGCGTTTGGTGTGTTATTTATTTTTTAAAATCTCTAAAAACTTCTGAAATTTTTCAAAAATTATTAACTTTTTATCTTCTTACACGAATTATGAATTAACAATTTATTTTACTTTATCTTGTACTATTTAATTTTTTATCATTCTAAATATATTCATAATTATATAAAGTTAATCACCTCAAAAAGGGCCGGTCTCATAGTTAAAATATTGTTAAAAACAACAATATTTCATAGATTTGGAATGCTTGAATCACTAATGCAAATTGAACATATGATGAATGTTTGTACAGAAGTAATTTCAATCTTTAATCCATGGCACATACTGAATAAAAAAATTAATCAAGTGATTGGAGAATGATGTGTTTACGAGCGAGACCTTGAAAGGGATGTTGCAAATTTGTGTGGAGGACTCATCAACATGAATCATGACCTCCATTTAAAAACAAAAACATGAATCATGAGCAATTTTGGTGATGTCTCAATTTATATATGATGATAGCATTTATTTGATCCTACGTCTAAATTAATAAAATTAAAATACACACGCATTAATTTTAAATTTTTATCATTATAATTGTTAAATTTTAATTTTGAAAATATATATTTACTTTAATAATTTTTGAAGATAAATTATTTTAAAAATACCGCATCAAGAAATTATAATTAATTTATAGAATACTTCATTCCACACTAGAGCCACTATGTTTCATTTTCATTGCTGGATGGTGGACACCAATGCTTTGAAAATATTCAAAATTTATTTAAATATATTATTGGTGTGACCTCACCATTTTTTCTAAACATTTAGTTTACCGACGCAAATTAAAAAAAAATCAAAGAGACATGCGGCCCTCTACTAAAGTAATAATAATATATAGTACTTTAAACCCTTAGATTGGTTTTGGGGGGGGGGGGGAAGGATTAATTTTTTATTTTGTAAACTTATTTTTGTTTTATATAATTTTTTATCAAATTTTTTAATATGTAAAGAATTAATTTTTAGGCACGCTATTCACATATATTAAAAAATTTCCTATATTAGAGTAATTATTTTTTAAAAAATTCAGATATTAATAACATACCTAAAAACAATCAAAACTTAGTAAAAAAATAAAATAAAAAAATTAAGTCTGAGCTATTTATTTTTGATGATTTAAGGCGGCAGTTTATTAATTAATCGTGAGTAATATTCTCTCTAATCAATTCCTAACTTATTTAAGATTAAGACAGATTAACAATTACGTTTAATCCCCAAAGTAAATAAAGACAGGAGTCGAATAATAATGGATGACGAACATCAATTATTCGTATATAATAGCACAACAACTTCTTATTTGTTTTGTAGCTTTTACTATAATAGTTATGAGTATGATGTTTCTAATATATAAATAATTTTGATGCGTCTTGCAAACGCACTTATCTTGCCAGAGGTGTACGCAATACAAACGGTGGTCAATTTTATATATTAGACTCTAAATGTTGGTGCTAAAGGTATAAAAATATGTTTTAGTGTGTAAGTAATTTAAAATTAAATTTATAAAATAAATTTACGTAAAAAAAACTGTAAAAATAAAAATTATTAACCAACAGTTATTAATGTATCTATATAATTTTTAATAAATATGTAAAATTTTATCACGTTTTTAAAAATATTAATTTAAAAACTTTTGTATAAAAAATATTCAAAAAAATATATGAGAAGAATAAAAAAAAGAGTATGTTTTCGTATAAAAAAGTAGAAAAGACAACCTAAATAAAAGTAATCTTCACCATTGAAAAAAACTAAATAAATAATGATGTGACTCTTGGAAATTATTTATCTAAATAATTAAACAAGGCTTATAAAAAAATATGTTTGGTGGAAAAATTCATTATTTGGGCAGCTGATGGAGAATAAAGCTACAATTAGCGGCACATTTGTTAATGTTAAATTTGGTAGAAAAATCTTATCTTTGGTTGATTTATTATCAAAGGACTAGAATATTCATATTTTTTTTTTTTAAATTACGAACTATAAAGTTTTAAAATCTAATATAATATTTAATAATTTTGTAAATGATAAAACTATTTATAAGATATAAATTAATAAATTAATCTCGTTATTTAAACGTCTTTAATTTTTTTTAAAAATTATTTAGTATTTTTTGTATTTTTATTTCATTTTTTAAATGTATTTATATATATCAAATAGTAATAAAAATAATTCTCAAAATAACATTAAGTAGTGGTGGAGCAAATATGTGTATAAATATATATATATATATGTATATTAATTTACAACAACTAGAATTTGGAGGTGGAGGTGTTCGTGATCTTGTAAGGAGAGTAAAATCTCTTAGTACAAGTGATGGCGATGTGAGAAAACGTAAGAGTTATCAGGCCCATTTGTACAAAATGTTAGAAGTCCAAAAGTCATGAACATGGCTCCTAAAATTACGAGTAAAACTCAATCTCATTAATGGAACTCAACCCCGAAATGATGATGGTGCCCAGGAAACCTCATGGCGCAGGTGATGTCGTGGAAACTAACAGTAAAAAAAAAAAAAAAAATCAATATATAGGAGAGGAAATTAAAAGAGAGATGGAGGGAAAGGTTTTAATTACTTGAAGGAAGAAGGAATGGAAGGCCACTGGGGCACATGCTGGTCCAAAGGCCAGCAGTGGAGTCTGAGATAGTCTCTCCAATTATGAACCTTTTCCTTCTTCACATTGAAACTCGTCGACAGTCTCATGGTCTTCGAAGGGTCATCTGAGTACAGCTTCATCTTCTCCTCTACTGGTAAACTGAAGAACTCATTCCCCACACCTAGCATTTTCTCAATCACTTCCTTCGCTACTCCGTGATTTTTTACCTGTACATGCATATATATATATATATATATTAACTAATATAGTAACCGTAAAATCTATCGTTTAAGTGATTACAGTTATTTTTAAATGAAAAGATAATATCTGACAACTGTAATGATTTTAGATGAGATACATCGTTAACTATATTGTTAACTATACAACAACGGAGATTGATGCGGGGAAAAAAGAAGTGCGAGAGTAGAATAATTGAAATTCAAAACTGAGTAGCAGAAGCAGATTTATATAAAGTAATAGGTTCAGTTAATTAAGGACCTGGAAAAAACCGTAGAGCAGACAAGCATCGCCTATTTGCTGGACAACCAAGGTTCTATCTCCACAACCCAAGTCAATCTCGGGGACGTCTTCGCAGGTCTCCACCTCGGATAGTTTAGGTCGCTCCGACGCTGGCCGGACATAACTTTCGGGGAGCGTGGAGTACTGGATTCCGGTGGAAATTACCTTTGTATCCATCGATAGTTCCGGGTGACCACAGCAGAGAGAGACACAAACAGTGGCCTGTCTGATGTAAGCAGCCGCACTTTCCAAGGAGGGAGGTAATCCCTTACAACCTGCTCAGTATTGGCCCCATATATAAAGACTTTCGCCCTTGTAGCTCATCACTAAATTCCCGGTAACGTCGCCTGCCGTCAATCTACACAAAATATAAATATAATATATATAAAATTATGAATTTAAATTCAACACGTAAATTATGAATTTAAATACAATTTGCCATTTCTAAGGAGAGAAAATTGAAAATGAACACGTTTAAGGGGTGTTTGCTATCCGAAAATAAAAAAATAAAATAAAATAAAATAAGTGGAATTTTAATTTTTTTATGTTTCACTATCAAAATTCAAAATTCTGACTAGATCGATTGGAACGTGACTACTTGTTATGCGATGGATTTCCATCAAGTAATTTACTTAAAAAGGAGGATTGATTGTAAATTGTAATTCAATTTTTTTATTATAAGGACACGTTTGGAGTAATAAAAAGTGAGATAATTTGATAAAAGTTATAGATTCATAATTAGTATAATGAGATAAAAAGTGAATAATGTTTAGATATTTTTAAAAATTTTAGTGTAACAAACACATCCATTAATCTTTATGCATCCATTAATCCTTATGCTATAGGTAAGGGTATATAAATAGCTCCAATTAAGAAGAAATGGATAATCTAATAAGACCACTAATTAATGTTGTTTCATTAATGGACCATGAATAAGTGGTGAATGAGATCTAACATATGCATCATAAAACACTGAAAAAAGAGCAAACAAAGTGCTAAAATTGCTTTATTTGTGTTATCCGAGTCGTACACTCGTCTCCAACCATGAGATAATTATACGTGTACTTAACCAATGTTATTTAAGCCCCGTTTTATAAATTAAAAAATTTTAATATTTTATAATTTTTGCTCTAGTATTAACGTGTTTCACTTTTGAGAAATGTTAGCTACTTGGTAAACTTGTACAAATTAAAGAAAAATTAGATAACGTTGAAAAAATGTTAAAAAAAAAAAAAGTAAAAGTTGATGATTTCGTATGTGGTAACTTTTTTTTTTTCCTATGTGATGAGGAGAATTCTTGGAAAAAAGTCCATATGCCCGTCCAACTACCCCTACAGGATGCTCGGACCCCGTGAGGAGTTCGGACTCCGTGAGGAGCTCGGACGCCGTGAGGAGCTCGGACCCCGCGAGGAGCTCGGACCCCGCGAGGAGTTCGGACTCCCTGAGGAGCTCGGACGCCGTGGGGAGCTCGGACGCCGTGAGGAGCTCGGACCCCGTGAGGAGCTCGGACCCCACGAGGAGTTCGGACTCCGGGAGGAGCTCGAACCCCGTGAGGAGCTCGGGCTCTGCTAGGAACTTGGTTCCCACAAGGGGTTCGGG
>QLOD02000033.1:915870-948217 GCA_003260245.2 Sideroxylon spinosum
CTCTCTTCCTCCTATACTCAAAACCCTGTCATCTGTGCTAACTTAAGCATCGGAGGTTTTTTGGCAGGCACCACACCGGTGTTTACGACGAACAAGTTTACACAATTTCCCGACGGATCGAGTTCTCGGAGGCCCGGATCGAGGACCACGAAATTTCAACATTATCACTATGTGTTTTGATAAATTTTAGTGAGAAATTTTTTAAAAAACTAGAAGTTAAAAAAAAAAAAAGGAATTAGAGAAAGTTAAAACTTTATCAAACGGCCTTATGAATAACAAAGTGACATTTCATTTAAGAGGCGTGCACGGTTCTCACCTCATCAGCCACCTAATTACTAATTGTTTACGGAATAATTTATCAATATCTTCCTCAGCCAAACACATACATGCATTGGTCTTCCCATGAATATATAAATAATCAACTCATTGGTCCAACAACTTTAGTATTATTTCAGAATACTTCATACCTTCAAAAAATTTTAAATTTATTCCTAAAATACAAATCAAATCTCTAGTTTGTTCAAGTAACTCCAGTAAAAATAAAATATATAGAATTAAATTATATTTATTCTAAAATAAAGTTGGCTGCTTCTTACCTTGTTTGTTTAAACTCAATTCCAATCCAAAAAGAAAAATTGAATCTATATAATGAATCTAATAAATGATATATATATATATATATATATATACACATATTCAAATTCATTCAAACAGCATGTCAAGATAATCGTGCCAATTGAACTTCTAAACACATGATAATATGTACCACATATTATTATAAATTTTGATAAATTTTCTTAGAACTCTAAAGGTAACATTTGGTTTGCATATCTATATTCTATTTTATATGTTTTATATTTTGAAAATCTCAAAATTTGAAAAAAAAAAAAAAAAACATATTTGGTTTGATATTTTCTGTTTTTGTGTGTTGAGATTTTTCTTATTTCATATTAAAAACGCTTAAAATGATTTTTTATCATTTTATATTTTGCAGTTTTTTAAAACAAATTTAAAAAATACAAGTGACTAAATGAGTTTTAAACTATTTTCTTTATTTTAAAAAATTAAAAATAGAAAATGAACTCAAACCAGATATATCAAATGATACCAATGTTTTTAGACTTTACACAAACTAGAGAACTATAATTTATACACTTTTATGCAATTCATGATGTTCCAAATGCAACCATATATACAAAATTTCATGCCACTCAATTTTGTGATAAAATTGATAGATCTAGTGGTCTAACCTATTTGATTTGAGGTCTGTTTGGAATGTAAAAAAAAAATATTTAAAAATTTTAATTTTTATTAATTTTAAATTTTTTTAATTAAATTGGATTACTTACCACTTTCACACCAATATTTTTTAAAAATTAATTATTCAAACACCATCCTGACCTGTCATTTTAATTACTTAATTGAATTAATAATTAATTAAATTATATTTCGTTTAACTATTTAAATTAATACGAAATATATTTTATCAAATTCAATTATTTTAAAATTTTAACAAAATTAAATATTTTATTGAAATAAAAATTAGTTATTATATATAAAATTGCATTTGCGAAAGTAATTTTAATTTTCACTTAAAAATTGATTATAAAAAATAAAAATTAAAAAAATGTGAAATAAAAAACAATAGTGTTATCGCACGAAACTTCAACCTTTTTTACTAAGAAAAAACTATTTTCTTTTGCATTCGCAATCAATGCTGCCACCAAATTGACCCCTGCTTAGCGACCAATTCCAAACCCCAGGTGAGGCAGCGGCCTGGCTTGATTTTGCTTCTGTTGTGGCCCCAAATTAAATGACTTTCGGGCTGTTTTCCCGTCATTCTCCAGTCCATTTTCAACGTTCATCTAGATATATATACGTGCCTTTAGAAAATCCTCAATAATGTCCTTGACTGAGGCACCATCATCAATAGGTTACTCAACAAGTGTATTGTAATCTGCTAGTGCCGTGGTCATGTATATTTATTCAATATTTGCTTTGAAATCTGAATATTAATAGGGTTTTGGTTTTCTATTGACTAATGAAAAAACTTTTCCTAAATAATATTTTTCTTAAAGTACAAACTAAGGTGGAGCTGATTCGGTGAAGACGAAGGAGTTTCATGGCGTGTCGAGTCAGGCAATTGATGGACCACCTAACTCTCTGATTGCTTGTACTTTGGTTTTTTTTTTTTTTGGGGGGTGAAGTCTGCCAAAATTAATACATGGGAAGTTGTTTTTCATTTCTGATTTATCCATAGAATGCAGGGTTTGAGGGCTGCGGTCAAAAATCCATCGTAAGAACTAAAGTGTGGAGGTCATTGATTATGGTTACATGAATAAAAATCAATGGTAATGACATTGCAAAGCTATATCAATCTAACAATTTACCATCAAAATCAGTAAATTTTAAAATTTAACAATTCTTACATCAATGTTGATATTATCGGAGTGTTTAGTTGATTAAAATTTGATAAAAAAATACAATAAAAGTAAAAAAAAAATGATGTAAAATTGATTGTTGTGAAATTTAATTAAAAGAAATGACAAAAAATTTGATAAAACTTAGTGAATTTTGGTTAATTTTAACTAACCAAATACCTTTACCTCAATCTCTGATTATTTTTAGGTTCCGTGTGGTAACCAAGTTTTTAGTTTTTTTTTTTTTAACAATCAAATTTATCTATTTATATTTTGTATTTCTTTTAAATAAGGTTAAAATTATTAAATTAACAAAAAAAAATTAAATTTTTTTACTTTCTAAATCAAGCATCTGATCTGTGACTTCTTTTTCCTGAAAGTCTGCAAAGAACTGACAGCCAGAAGTTTATGTTTTCTGAGTAAGGGTAGGTGGAATGTACTGACCAACTTTTATTATTTTTGACTATCATTTGCTTTTGATGCTCCGATTGCCATTCTAGCCTAGTTAGGTATTAATTTTTTAATTTTTTTAAATAATTTAATTTACCTTTTTATATTCTCATTCATTTTAAAGTTTTTAAGAATAAAAATACTAAATTAACAAAAAAAATTACAAAGTTAATTTTTTCAATTTTAAACAAAAAAACAGATTAACTTTTTAAGTGTTAACTAATTTTCAGTTATAAAAAACTAATTTTTTTCTTCTTAAATCAAACCTGTGCTCCGTTTCGAGTTTTATAAGACAATAAATTTTCATAAATATTTATTAAAATTTTATTTTTTTATTTATTAGACAAATTATAAAATTATTGCAGGAATGTTTGGATAACCAAAATATACTAAAAATTACAAAAAATTTTCAACTACTTCTAAGAAAATTTTATCACATATCACTTTGACATCATTTTTTTATACTTATATTTTTTTTTGTCCAAACACCCCCTATCTATATCTATTTAAACTAACTTTTTATATTTCAAAGGATGGATCTATTATTTATTAGCTGAATGATACTTCGTCAATAAATTATATAATAAATATATACTTTTAGCCAATTACATGTTTTCCATTATAAATATATTATATAAAAGAAAATGATGAAAAATATTGAAAATTTTTAAATTTTTTAAAATTCTCTAATACATTTTTGTACATATTGTACTTCCTAAAATTTCTATAAATTTGTGTATATATATGTACATATCACAATAAATTTTTACAAACTCCAATAAATTTTTTATAAACTCCAATAACTATTCTACAAATCCTAAAAATTTTTTAACTACTTTTAATAAATTTTGACACAAAATCATTCCTACAAAATTTCTAAAACTATTTGGATGGTTTCTCTCTCTAAAAAACTGACACAAAAGCTAAAATGCTCTGAATTAAAAACCATTCCGAAGTAACCAAAAATTATTCCGACAGTTTTTATCTTAAAAAAATTTTACATTAAAGTAAAAAAATTCACTATTCATCTCTTAAGAATATGATTTTGTAGCTATGTTTACCAAATGTCAAAACTTTCTCCAAACTACATTTTTCGCCTTTTTTAATTGTTTGTCACCATGCTAAACGGACTCAATGTAAGGTGCACGTTCTTAACATCCTAATGTGGAATAAACAATATAAAGATATGTAAACTAATGTGGTGTTTGGCAGTGCAACTTTTAGGGAAAAAAAGTACCAAATTTTGCTCTTTCAAACATCAATTTTTGCCACTTTTTTGCTCTATTACAATAACTTCTTAATTCAAAAGTTATCAAAAATTATTAAAAGTTGCTAAGGGAGCGTTTGGTAGTAAAATTGTTAGTAAAAAAAAGTTGCCAAATTTTTTTTTTATTTTTGGGTGTGTGGCAAATCACCAACTTTGTCACTTTTCAGCTCTGCTATAATAACTTTTTAACTCAAAAATTATTAAAAATGCCAAAAAATTATTAAAAATTTTACCAAATATTCAGAAGTTATAAAAATTTGTTAAAACTTACTACTTGTTTCACCAAATATACCAAAATTTATAACTGCAACTTTTGGTAAAATAATAGCAAAAGTTGCTCCTCTAAACACCCCCCTAAAAATTATCAAAAGTTACTTAAAATTTTTTATTAAACACTCAAAAATTGCAAATAGTCACTAAAAATTGTTAAAAATTGTTACGTGCTTTATCAAACATATCAAAAATTATAACTAGTAAACTTTGACAAAAAAAATACCAAAAATTACTAAAAACTGTACCTCGAAATACTCTTTAATTTAAACTAATTTAAAAATATAATCTAATATTAGGTAATATCAATCGATCAATCAAAGTAGCTAATTACGTATCTTATTCTTGTGTAAAATAATAAAAACAATAAATAAACTAAAGGTTACTCGAAAACTAATCAATAAGTTAATTTACAAAGTCACAACAATAATCGTAATAATATTACAGCCTCGTAACAAAATAATCATAACATAAACCCAAGTTTAGACCCCACACACTAGATCATACGAATAAAGATATAGTAATCCAGATATAAATAATAATAAAGTCTCGTGATATTACCTATAAATTTTCAATGAGTCAAGAATGTTATGTTTGGTTGGACATTAAATTTAAGAATTGAATGGTCGATTTTTTTTTATTAAGAAACTTAATCCAAAAAATTCGTATTATTCGTGTGATTTTAAGTTTATGCATCCAACGTGATATTTAAAAATTTTATAAAAACAAAAAGAATTATTTAAAAGATATAAATTCACAAAACTATCCTCGTTCGTTTAATGTATTACCAAATCATCATAGGGTCCTTTTTAACTCTACTTCCAAATAAATTCATACATCTATTATACAAATCATCTCAGTTGATTTGACATTTATATTGAACGGTTGAGATTAGATCAACTCAAATGAATAGCTAAGTGTGAGAGAGAAGAGCTGGATGTGGGAGATGGGTATAAGTATGGATAACACCTAGTACTAAATATTAGAAAAAGAATTTCATTTTAATTTCCAAATGTTAAAATTTTATCGTCAATTTCATTCCTATTTTTATTCCGATTCATCTTCCCGTTCCCTTCTCATCCTTATTTCTATTCCAATTAGCTAACAAACATAGCCTAAGAGCATATGATAATTCAATGGGCTTCAGTGGTGTAGTCATCTTTTGGGCTGGACCTCCTCAAAGCTGTGCGAAAATTCTGCTTCAGTGGAGTTGAAATTTCTATATGGAACTTATTAGTCCCGTTCGTGTGGGTCCGGCTGGGCCTTCAATGGACTCTTTTCCAAATGTCGGATAGTAGCTGTGATAAGGCCTCATTTCCTAACCAAACCAAGTCCAATAATTTACAAGTCGGCTATTCGGCCACGTAGGAGGGGACGAAATGTTTGAAATTTAAAAAATTGCTGGAAAATACCACAAATTATATATTTTGAATGACATTATACGATTACAAATTTATAATTTCTGTTAAATTTTATAATCTTTTACCCATTCAAAAAAATTCATTGGATTATTTTATTTGACAAGGGAGTGTTTGGTTGGCCAGACCAATCAAAATCCATTAATTTTTTTGTATTTTTTTCAATCAAATTTCATCATGTATCACTTTTACATTAATTTTTTATAATTTTGTTGTATTTTTGATTAAGTATGATTAAGAATTTAAAATGGTGTTTGGTTGGTTAAAACTGATCAAAACTTACCAAATTTTTGATTTTTTTTCTAATTAAATTTCATCACACTATTATATTAAATTTTTATATTTTCACTATACTTTTGATCAATTTTTTTTCCAGCCAAACAACTCCTAAAGAAATAGTATAAGTAAATTTAGTTCTGGCAATGGAAAAAAAAAAAAATTTGTAATTTTTAGTACTTAGGAAAACAAGCGAAATTCTGGTAATTTACCCAATTTCATTGGATGAGCTAACTTTCTCTGACTGGAGACCCTTTCCGCACCAAGAAGATTAGGTGGTGGAAAGTTCAGCCGATGATCTGAGAATCTCTCAGTACTTCCCAAGATGGTCCTAAATAATAATTCCTCATCCTACCACCCGAAAGTCAGCATTGGCGTGTCTCCCTTCCTGTCACCAACCAAAAGAAACCCAGAACTGAAACCCTAATCGTCACCGAGAATCTGCACTGCAATTGTCTCGGCAATGGAGAATTCAACCCAAGAGTCCCACCTCAGATCCGAAAACTCCGTCACGTACGACTCCGCGCACCCGCTTTTCGCCATGGCCTTCTCTTATTCGACCCGATCGCCCAACCACCGCATCGCCCTCGGCAGCTTCCTCGAGGAGTGCAACAACCGCGTCGACGTCGTCTCCTTCGACGAAGAGACTCTCGCCGTCAAGACAAACCCTAATTTGTCGTTCGAACACCATTACCCTCCCACGAAGCTCATGTTCCACCCCAACCCCGCCCCCTCCCTCCGCAAGTCCTCCGACCTCCTCGCCTCCTCCGGGGACTATCTCCGCCTCTGGGAAGTACGCGATAACTCAATCGAGTCCCTCTCCGTCCTCAACAACAGCAAGACCAGCGAGTTCTGCGCCCCCTTGACTTCCTTCGACTGGAACGAGGTCGAGCCTCGCAGGATTGGCACCTCCAGCATCGACACCACGTGCACCATTTGGGATGTTGAGAGAGGGGTCGTCGAAACACAGCTCATTGCCCACGATAAGGAGGTTTACGACATCGCTTGGGGCGAAGCTGGAGTCTTTGCTTCGGTCTCCGCCGATGGGTCCGTGAGGATCTTCGATTTGCGAGACAAAGAACACTCCACCATCATCTACGAGAGCCCGCAGCCGGACACTCCTTTGCTTAGGTTGGCTTGGAACAAGCAGGATGTCAGGTACATGGCCACCATTTTGATGGACTCCAATAAAGTTGTTATCTTGGACATTCGGTCGCCTACGATGCCGGTTGCTGAATTGGAGAGACATAAGGCTAGTGTAAATGCTATAGCTTGGGCTCCCCAGAGTCGCCGGCATATTTGCTCTGCAGGGGATGACACTCAGGCCCTTATTTGGGATTTGCCGACCGTTGCTGGTCCGAATGGGATCGACCCAATGTCGATGTACTCTGCTGGGTCGGAGATCAATCAGCTTCAGTGGTCTACTGCGCTGCCTGATTGGATTGCAATTGCCTTTTCTAACAAAATGCAGCTTCTTAAAGTTTGAGGTACGAGGAACTTACTTTGTTTTCTTGCTTGATAATATGATCAGCAGCATTCAATTTATTCTTTGGTAAATTTGGATTTACCTATATAGGGATTTACAGTGTTAGTACTATTTGGAATGCTTGAGGTATACTCGGTTGTTATGGTGGTGTAGTTGCTTGTTTTTCCTTTTGTTGAGGAAAAAAATGCACAGTATCTGATGAACGGGATATCTGCTTGACAACAGAATATAAAATACTTTTAAACTGAAAAGGAGACAAAACTCTCCAGTCTGTCTTTTATAATATTTCCAATTAGGAAAACTCTTTACCTTTGGTTGAAGAAATTTCTTGTAACGCTTCATTTTGTTTGTGTGGCTCATAAATTTCTCTGGTCCAGTGATGTCTTACTCAGCAACAATTTTGTGGGAGGTCTATATTTAATTTAACTGCATAAAAGTTAATTCATTCGTGAAGTATGATATCTGTAAATAAGTCTTCTAACTGATATTTCTAACCATTTTTCGGTGAATGGCACTTGAAGTAGTAATGAATTAGGTTTTATTCACCCCAAGGTGTAGCTCGAGTGGTGGCGGAGTTTGAGATAGTTGCTAAGCAAACAATGAAAGCAGTGTTGGGTTCAAGCCTCACCACCAGTTTGTCCCCTTAATGGCATCCGTATACCAGTAAACATATACTTAACTGGTCCGTGTGTCTTGTGGGGGGTTCACGGGGCTTGGATATACTTTATAGGGATGAGCTCGATGAGCCCGGGGCTTAAGGAGGTTCCTGTTCTTTGTCAGTAAAAAAAACAAGAATTATGTCTTATCAGTTGCATTTGCTAATGAAATTACAAACGAAAATGTAAACAAATAAGCAAGACGTTGAAGTGGAACATATGTTTTTTGTATTTACAGATTTTATCGAATTGGGAAATTGCAAACTACACATCTTTTAAATCTTTACATATGCAGGAGGATATTACCAAAATTACTTGTTGAAGATTGAACGATAATTTTTTTAATTTTTTAGTTCCTTAGTACATGGCATCCATAAGCTCAAAAGAAAACACACGATTTTCAATCGATAAATAAGGTTGTGGGTACCCTAATGCAATCCACATGGCAAGCCCTTCATTATCAACGTGTCGACCTTGTGAGGTGACACATGGACTCAATGTTCAACTCAGCTCGCTACCCTGGTTGCAGTGTGCCTTGTCCAATAGGCTCACATCTTTGCAAAAGCTTTATTTGCCTTTGCTATTCTATAAGCCTCTTTGTTTTTACGTATGGCCTCCCCATTCCCTTTGGCAACATTCACTAATTTGGAACTTGATTTGAAAGCTGTATTTCGACACCGGACGTTTTCATGATGCCACTAACTTGGCTTCCATTCAAGGTTATCTCCCTCCAAAGTGAATCAGTTGAGATATCCGCACTATACAAAGATCATCCTTTTATCTTCCTCAGAGGTTATCTAGGTCGCACATTCGCAAACTTGCAATCCCTGTCATAGATCCTCGCCATTGCAGATCAACCTCAGTAGATCAGCCATCTGCCCCCTAGTCTCCATACCAGAGAAGAAGAGAAACATCTAAGCCTTTGGTCTTCATATAGATCATACTTCGCTTCTCTCTCTCTCTCTCTCTCTATATATATATATATGTATATACATGTTTGTATTGAACACAGCACACTGGCACTGATATCTAACATTGATCTAAAGGTTTTATTTTTAAATTCAAGAGATGAAATATAATATATTTTTAAAGACCAAAACTTCAATCCTGTAAATCCGTGTTAAATATCACGAGTAAACCTCTTATTCAGATGTCAAAAGTGATTATCTGATGTTTAATAAAATAGTTACTATATTGTTAGTCATGTAAAAGATTTATTTCATTATTTATATTTATTTGAATTTTTTCATGATTTTTTTTTCCTGAATGTTTTGAAACTAAAAAAGTGAGTTTTGTTACATACTGCCCATTATCGTAACCTGACGCCATGATCGTGAATTTGATCCATGCCCCCTTTTTATGTATGGCCTCTCCATTCCCTTTGGCAACATTCACTAATTTGGAACTTGATTTGAAAGCTGTATTTCGACACCGGACCTTTTCATGATGCCACTAACTTGGCTTCCATTCAGGGTTATCTCCCTCCAAAGTGAATCAGTTGAGATATCCGCACTATACAAAGATCATCCTTTTATCTTCCTCAGAGGTTATCTAGGTCGCACATTTGCAAACTTGCAATCCCTGTCATAGATCCTCGCCATTGCAGATCAACCTCAGTAGATCAGCCATCTGCCCTCTTGTCTCCAAACCAGAGAAGAAGTGAAACATCTTAGCCTTTGGTCTTCATAGAGATCATACTTTACTTCTCTCTCTCTCTCTCTCTCTCTATATATATATATATATATCTCTCTATATATATATATATATATGTATATATCTCTATATATAAATATATGTATATACATGTTTGTATTGAACACAGCACACTGGCATTGATATTTAACATTGATCTAAAGGTTTTATTTTTAAATTCAAGAGATGAAATATAATATATTTTTAAAGACCAAAACTTCAATCCTGTAATCCGTGTTAAATATCACGAGTAAACCTCTTATTCAGATGTCAAAAGTAATTATCTGATGTTTAATAAAATAGTTACTATATAGTTAGTCATGTAAAAGATTTATTTCATTATTTATATTTATTTGAATTTTTTCATGATTTTTTTTCCTGAATGTTTTGAAACTAAAAAAGTGAGTTTTGTTACATACTGCCCATTATCGCAACCTGACGCCATGATCGTGAATTTGATCCATGCCACCCTCACTTGTACCTCTTGGGCGAGTGCCACTCAAATTTGGCACTCAGTTCCTCTACTCTCAATTTGAGAAAACGCCATGTGCTGACAAAGATATTCACTTGGGAATACTCTTGTAGTTAGTGACTGGAGGCAAGAATAAGCCCTCCCCAAGCTGTTATTTGGGGCCATGTGGAGCATGTGATGGTACTTTTGCGTTTATGATGACAAGCAAAAGTTTTAACAGAGCTCCAAGTGCCTCACTTGGGTGACTTGAATTCTTGTATGAATACTGGGATGATATGATACCACTTAGTGGATTTATATAGTTATTCAAAATGAGTTGAATCCTTATTTGGTTTTAAGCATTGTTTGAAACACAAATAGAAACCCCAACAACTGCCCCCCCCCCCACCCCCCCCAAAAAAAAAAAAAAAAAAAAAAAAAAGAAATAGAATTTTAAAAAGTGAGAGTTGGAGACAGTTACTATCATCTCAACTGTTAATTGATGCATAGGGTTCAAGTCAACAAATAACTATAGCATTGTCAAAGCTCAGAGGAACGTATCTTTTTAAGATCACTACTTTGAGGCACTTAACATAACCATCTCATAGCTTTGTTGTCAATTGAATGAAAAGAAGAACAAAAATTATCCTTGTTTTGCCTCGAGGAAAAGATGATTTTTTAGTACCTGCGCAATTTATCATTACTTTTTTCATTATTAGTATTTGAAGTATTTGCACATTAGATCCTAGTCTTTGAAGAAGTTTCATGCTAGTTATTCTAGTTGCTGCATTACTTCCTAACGTTTTCTTGTTTTTCCATGCAGATCGCTGGATGATGGCTTACGGGGTAGAATTAGGCCTGATGGCGGTTAACGTTTCATTGTTGATTTGCTTGAGACACAACAAATTGATCCTCTGATGCTGAGAGGAATGTTTTGACATTTTATTTGAACTGTGGGTGCAGATATATATATATATATATATATATTGTATTTTCTACTCTGTGTGTGAGTGTGATATGCCAACCAGCTGATTAGAATACCCCTTGTTCTAAACTGTGTAGTCAGTTATTATGAAAGATCTACCACTGCTCCATCTGCATATGGTTTATTTTGGTCCGAATGGCAACTTATAAATCTTTGTATTTAAATCTATGGCTTTCTCTGCTTGAACTCTACGACGTGGGGAAAGTTGTAAGTTTTTTTTTTTGGGTAAGTAGGAAAGTTATAGGTTGGACAGAGAGATGGACACCCTATCACTTAATAGCCGTTAAGATAAACTTGAATTTCAAAAATTTTATTGTCATGTCATTCTGGTAACCGTTTCTTTCGTATTTTCTGTCTAGGAATTGCTACGGGAGGCAAACTCATTTGCATCTGCAGAAAATTCAATTTCTCCATCCTCCTTTGTCTTATTATTTACCAACGAGAGGCTATTTGCCAGATGCTCAACTGAACAGAGTTGTTGGAGCTTGAGAGAGAGAGAGAGAGATTGATATCAAACTGTGTTGTGGTGACGTGATTCTAAGGGAGTTTTTGGGTATAATTTTTAGTAATTTTTTTTTGTAAAAAATTGTTAGTTGAAAATTTTGATGTGTTTGGTAAAATGCATAGTAATTGTTAATAATTTTAGCAATTTTGTGTAGTTTTTGAGTGTTTGGTAAAATTTTTGATAATTTTTAGTAACTTTTAAGTTTAGAAGTTATTGTAGTAGAGTAGAAAAATAACAAGAATTGATATTTTACCAAACACTCGTGAACAATGATTAGTATCTAATAAATTGTTTGTCTGCTCTCTTAAATTGGGATTAATGAAAATCAATCTTCACATTTAACAATGATTAGTTATATAATTGAAATGAAAATCAAGTTGCAGGCAGTCCCGATTCCTCCGTTGAAACCGTACAAAAGAAATTCCTCATAATTAGGGAATGATCACTTTTTAGTTGTTTGCTAGAAAAAAATTGGTAGAAAAAGTACAGTAAAAGTATAAAGATTTGACATAAAGGTGATAGGTGGTAAAATTTGATTGGAAGACGGTAAGAACTCTTTGTAACTTTTGGTTTTTTGTTGTTGTGGCCAAACAGGGCCTAGTATCGAATAAATTGTTTGTCTGCTCTCTTAAATTGGGATTAATGAAAATCAATCTTCACATTTAACGATGAATTTAGTTTTTTATTTTTTGAATTATTGTTTAATATTTTTCATTTAAATAAATCGTTGAAAAGGAAACTTTTTGAAAATAAAAAAATAATGAAAGATTTAAAAATAAATATCTTAATGCGGTAAAAAGTAATTTAGGAAAGTTGCTGTAGGGTCAATTGATTAGTAAAGTTGTAAATGAGGAAGTATTATTTTTAATATATTTTTAAAAAAATTGTTAAGAAAATTATTGAAAATGTCCTGAATTAATTAATTATCCGAACATAATGAATGGAGACTTTTGTCTCTTGCCGTAATGACCACTTCATTAACGAAAATGAAAACCGAGACACATATTAATTAACAGAGAGAGATGGACCACTAAAAAGAAAAACGAATAAAAAAAACCCAGTGATACAGATTAACTAACAAGTAGGAATGGACGAAGCAACCGATTGATAGGTTTAAAGATTAAAAAAAAAAAAATTTTCTTAGCAAATTTTCAAGAGAAGAGATATTGTTTGTCCCACTTGTAATCGTTGATGCATCCGTGTTCGGTATTGACAGTCTGGTGTCTGATTATATACCATATTTTTTAGTTAAAAAAAAGCGTATGTAGTATTTTTTAAGAAAAAATTAAATATATTTCATCGTTAACTTTTCATTTTCCAAAAAATTTTATTTATTGGGAAAGGTTTTCTCATACTTCAAAAAGCAATACTTAGGGTGCGTTTTGTGTAAAAATTTTCGCTCAAAAACTCTGTTACACTTTTACATTTTCTTTCTCCCCAAATTTAAAAAAAAACAGTGACATATCTATTAAAAAAATGACATAACTATAATTCCGTTAATCAAATGGAAAAAAAAAATTTTAAGGATATCAACATGAAGTCATGCGCTACAAAATAACACCCACTTTGTTTATTTTTTTTTTTTTTAGTTTCTGCATACTGTTTTGATGGAAAGTACCAAACCGTTCCGACGGTTTGGTTACTGTAGAAAACCGTTCTGACGCTATTTGAATTCCGTTCCGACGGATTGATCATAGCCTAAATTGTCCCAATGAAACTTCAAAACCGTTCCGACGGATTCAGCCATATTTTAGCAGAATCTTAGACCAACCGTCTCGACGGCAACCAAAATTATCGGGACAGATTCGGCACTGTTCCTCTCTAAAATTTGTGGTTTGAGTTAGGCATACCAAATCTCAAAAAGTGACTCAAATTACATTTTTCGTTTTTTTTGCTATTTTTTATTGCGCCAAACGTACTCTTATTATATTAGATGTGATAGAGCGTAAAAAAATTAAAACTAAAATATATCTATTTTTTTTTTAATTTTTCAATGCTAGAGCTGATCAACCTCGGAATAAATTTGAGCCAAGTTTTTATAGGGGTATAATGTAGCTTAGTTCTGTCGAAGTCTAATTCAACTCACTCCAAATAATTAGGTGTAGAATTTTGTCCAAATCCGACCCATAATATAAAACATATAATAATTTTAACTTAAAAAAATTCAAATTTACTAAGGCGAATTTAAGCTTTATAGTCCCAATTCCAAACTTGACCTTAAATTTATATGGGCTCAATGGATTTTTTTTTGTTTTTTGAAGCCTGTCCAACCAACCTAATATATTAGTCTTATGCAAATCGAAGTATCATGCTGTCAAATTCCTAGGCTCGTGATCAACTCTATTCAGCATTTCGTGTCATAGGCTTTGTGTTCAAATCCTAGTCATCGCATCCTTTACACCTTCAACCCTATAGAATTGGATTTGACATTGTTGTTTTAGCTAAAAACTACCCAAACCAAGCAAATTTGTAGAAACTGTTTTCGGTGTACATAATTGCATTTGAAAAATAGCTCGTCCACTCTTCAAGTTACATCATTCGTAAATGATTTGAAAATAAAGCAAGTGGGATAATAATTTGAGGATAATGAAATTGGCTACAATGTTTTGAACAGGGATAAAGCAAGTTTCGTCAATCACTCTTCAAGTTGCAAACGAGGTGGCTTAAAAATTGAGTTGTTTATGAGTTAATCAAGTTTAGCTCGAGTTTTGACTTCTAATCTAAATAAGTTGAATTTAAACTTATTTCATGCCTCATTTACACTCTGTTTGCAAACATTCCTTTTTTAGAATTGATTTGATTCTAAAATGAAAAAATTGATTTAATTTGATTTGACAAATAAAATTTTATGTTTGGAATATATTTCGACTTTAAAAATTGATTTGATTTGATTTAGAAGAAATATCAAATTTAACAGTGTTAATAGGAAATAAAAAATATAATAAATATAATATATGAGGATAAATTTGTTCACTTACTTAAATAGCTTAATAAAAAAAAAATTCCATTGTTTTAGGTTGAATTTTAAATGATGTAGAACTTCCAAAATTGAAGTTATGAATTGAAATCAAATCTAATTGATCAAATTTTATTTTAATTTTTCATCATAAAAATCAAATCTTATTAAATTCACCATTCCAAACAGAGTATTAAAGTATTCGATTTAAAAGTTTACAAGTCATCTCGAAAACGTATTACATGTATTATTTTAGTCTAAAATAACATTATGGGGCTATTTGGAGGAAAAAAAAATCAAAAAGTACAGTAAAAATACAAAAGATATGACATAAAGGTGATAGGTGGTAAAATATAATTGGAAGAAAGTACAATTTTTGGTAACTTTTGATAATTTTTGATATTGTTTGGTGTTGCCAAACAGCCCCTATATTGGTTACATAAAATGATTTCATTTAAATTTAATTGAGATATTCGTTTTAATGTATAGTATTTTAGACCAAAATAACAATGTTTAAGCTATTTGTTTTAGAAGAATTCAAATAAATTAAAACTTGTCTCGACTGTATTCTATCCCAAGTAGAAGTACAAAAATTAAGAAAAGAAATCAAATAAATTAAAACTCAGCTTAACTTTATTTTACTCTGAAGTAGAAGTATAAAAATTGAAAACCAACAAAGCCAAATAATTTGTAGGGGAAAAAAAAAGGAAAAAACAAAAACAAAACAAAATTGGTTTACATATCACGATTTACATCTCTCATTTGCTCTACAAGTTATATGGTTGATAAATTATTCAAAAACAAAACGATTGAATGTCTGTCTAACCTATTCACTGGGGGAAAAAATGGGTAAAGGAAAATTAGTTTTCAAGAATATTCGCTTGTTTTAACCAGTTAATTTAAAAAGAAAAAAACTCTAATATTCTTGCTTTGCTCATGAAACTGTTGTTCTGAACCAGTTGGGCAAAGGAGAGTAACTGGTCATGGAATTGAAATTTCGACAATTTTACTATTAACTAAAAACCATGCAAAACAAGACCATTCATAGGCAAAGGTTTGAGATGTCTTCGCAATTCATAACTCATTTGAAGTAGTCCTTTGGTTAGTAAATATGTATACATCATTTGAAAAATTCAAAGCAAATGCATGTCAACTTGCTATAGAATGTGATTGATTTTCATGGCTCAAAACCCGAAAGTCAATACTTTTTAACGTGTGTTTAGAGTTATATAAAATTATATAAATTTATAAAAATTAATGTTTTATACTTTGTACAATGAGTAAAAAATTTAAATTTTATAACCTCGTAATTCGTAATTTATAAAGATTTGTAGAGTTTTATGTTTTTTTATTTTGTTCCCAACACACCTGTCTTTTTAATGCACGTGTACTTCACTGGGTTCAATCTTTTGTCTTCTCTTGACATTTTTTTTAATTTTTAGTTTAATTCAAACTCCTCCATAAATTTAGCAAAAAAATTTTAATAATAAATAAAAATATATGTAAAAATTTGAGAAAATAATTATTTAAAATTTTAGAATGGAATTTAAAGAAACTGATGTAAAGTATTATTTAATCAACTTATTATAAAATTAAAAAATATATATTAATTTTATTATGTTTTCAAAAAATCATTAAAAAATAGGGTTTAAAGATCCAGAGCAGGTGGACGAAACTTGTATCCTCAGCTTCAGCAAGCAAAGACCAAAAAGACTTCAAATCACCGACCCCCCCGACTGTTTGGACACTCGTGATCCATTTCTTTAGTAGGTGTAGATGTAGGGTATAGCTTTTATGGCTTTTTTTTTCTTTTTTTATTTCAAATTTTCAATAGTTCCACGGCTTATGTGCACTCTTCAATTAATTTTTGATGGTAAGTTACATAATAGTAATTTTTAATTACAAATTAATATTAACCGGAATAATATAAAAAATAGTTCGTAAAATTTGATAAAAGGTGTGGGTCCATAATTAATATAGTGAGATAAAAAAATTAATTTTTAGAGATTTTCAGTATTTTTCAGCAAACATCAAAGCTCCAAACGGAGCCATAATATGTATATGTATTGTGATTCACTCACTTTGGGGTAATTCATTATCATATTATTCTTAATTAAACTTTTTTTTTTTTTTTTTGGATTAAAAACTCTATATTAGTAAAGTAGTATTTTTTTATTTTTAATTTTAAATTAGTTTTTCTATTTATATTCATGCAGGGTGGATTCTTTTTTATTGTGCATCACTCGTTTGCTGGAAAGCTATTGGATGTGAAACATTTACCATGGCACAAGGTTAAAGAGTCCCAAGTGCTCCATATATACGAGCTGTGTTAATTCAGCTGATTCATATAGTCATATATACATCCTTCCCCTGAATACCTTTTGTTGTGGATCAATTATGGCCATGGGTTTTCCATCCAGAATTAGAATTCCTAGATTTGAACCTCTAACCTTCCATCTTCATCACCTACTTATTTTATGCCTTGTCAAGGTGACCTCCTCGTTCAAAAAAGCTTGTGATCATCCATCTGGAGAAGACGCTGATCATGAATCAGTAGACGAAGATGATCAGTACTCTCCCCCATCTCCTTCACTTGTTCGATTGCCGGTTCACTTCATAGTCGGATCGGAACTCAAGGAGAGACTTCCAGTTATGGAGTACGGTTGTTTCCTAACGAAGAGGGTAGTAGAAGAAGAAGTATCATCTTCTTCACCGTGTGAATGTGCCGTGTGTTTGAATTCTATAAATCCAAGTGATGAAATCAGAGAGCTCTGCAATTGCTCTCATGCCTTCCACAGAGAGTGTCTCGATGGTTGGGTGGATCAAGGCCAAGCAACTTGCCCTTTGTGCAGGTGCAAGCTATTGCCTGATGAAGATGATGATCATGACCAGAAGGGCAAGTTCAAGTGCAGAGGTGATCCATGGAGGGGGGAGAGAATGATTTACTTGTTTGGCCAGGATCTCTTTTTATGGCAGTAGTTTCAGTTAATTGGTACTTAATTTGTTCTAATTATCATCTTTCAATTACCTAAGCTAGCTAGTTGAAATTATCCAATATATATATATATATATATTTTTTTTCTTTGGAAAAATCTACAAATCACTATAAAATTTAAATTTTCTATTCATTACACGAATTAAAAGACTACAATTTTTGTGAATTTATACTGATTTATACAACTCCAAACATCTCATTAAATAGTTCATTCCACGACAGCTAATCATCTTATCATTTATATGAGAGCAATTTCGGCTTCTAAGCTCGCCTCGAAACTTTGGCCATCACAAATTCTGCCAATTATGTATATGTATATTTATTGCTTTTATTCACAGATAACGCACTTTTTATTTTAGTGTATAAGGAAAAATTATCATGTATTTTCAAAATATGTTTGTATTACTAATAAGAATATACATAATAATTTGGCGTGGGGTCATATAACCTTCGCATTAGATATACATTAGTAGGACGAACATATTCCAAGAACATGCGATATATAATTACTTGTAAACAAAATATATCATGTTATGTAATTTGACAAATTGAGAACTACAGTCAAAAATTGATCAGCACTTGACAATATAAAATAATAGACAGTTGATATACTTTTTCATGTAAAATGATTATTTTGATCATTTTCTATTTTTTTTATTTTTTATTTTTTGTTTTTTATATTCCATTTTGAATTTATTTTTCATTTTACGCTTTTTAAAATAAAAAAATAGTTCAAAACGTATTTAATCATTTGTATTTTCAAAATTTATTTCAGAAAACAGAAAAATGAGTTTATACATGAAATAAAAAATGGTAAAAAATTGTTTTAAGAGTTTTTAATAAAAAAAATCTCAAAATAAAAAAAATAAATATTTTCTGTTTCATTATTTAAAAATTTTTGAAACGTACAATAAAAATAAAAAACAAAAAGTAAATTAAATGCTATCTTAATGTCTTACATAAATGTGGTCTAACTCATTTTAAAAAAGTATTACTTAAATGCACCTAATCATTATGAGTATTTTTTTATTTAAATAAAAAATTTTTTATCACTGGTTTTATTTGAAGTTAAAAAGATTATAAAATTTTATAAATATAAATTATGAGATTTTAAAATTAAAATTTTTTATTTATTATATAAAATATAAAATATTAATTTTTATAAATTTATACGGTTTCAAACAGAACTGGAGCAGCAGCATTAATTTTTCGCTTAATAACGAGGCTACGCTAGGGCCATTGAGCCTCGACACTCGATGCATTTATGTGGACTTCAACTAACTTTCTAATCTTCTTAACGGTGCTGGTGTAATTCTCATTGGTCCAAACGTGTCTGCCCAATAAAAGCTGGGAAACCTAGATTTCTAAAATGATATTGTCCTCCCCTTCTTTATCTGACATTATCAAAAGATCTTCTTTAAGATTTTTCATACTAATATAAACCTCATTTGAGATTTCTGAAATGATACTGCTCTCCCCTTCTTTAACTGACATTATCAAAAGATTTCATTTGCGGTTTCTGACATCGACAAAAACTATTCCTAAGGTTTCTAAAATGGACTATAATTCTAAATTCATATAATATAATAATTTAATTATTACTAAATAAAAAATATAAAAATCATAAAATTATTTATAACTTTAAAAGTATATTCTGCAAATAATAATTCACCTTTTATTTTATTTGATAAAATTATATTTATATTACAATAAATATTATGATAAATTATAATTACAACAAATGATAAATTAGAAAAAAAATTATAATATATTACAATAAATATTATGAATTGGTATTTATTTTTTATTTAAATTGAATTCTAATATTTAATGTTGACATAATAATTTAAAAATTAATATAATAATTAATATATAAAGTGAAAGAGGTAAGTATAAAAATTTAAAATAGATAAAAGTTTCAATTTACATAAAAAAACACTATGCTTTCATTAAATAGAATTAGATTAATGATAGTCCCTAGTAAAATAAATTTTTTTAGATAATTATAAATTAAAATAAATTTTAAATAGAGTTTCCATATTTAGTACACAAAAAATTAAAAATTTTAAGAACAATAAAAAATTAAAAATTTTAAGAACAATAATAAAATCTAAAAAATTACATTAAAAATCACATTAAATAAAAATTATATTTTATGCATTTCAATGAACAAATTTAAAAAATAGGTCAAATAGTAGATTTTTCTTATAATATGATTGGTAAAAAAATTTGAAATTTTACTAATATTACAAAAATAATATAAATTTAATCAAAAATTACATTAAAAAATAAAATTAAATATAAAAAATTAAATCTTATATATTTACTTGGATGGATTTAAGTCAAAAAATACATAAACAAAAAATAATTTTAATAGAAAGAAATATCATCTAATAATAATAAATATAATAATAAATCTAGGGAAAACATCAAACAAATTGAAAAGGTAACCAAAAAAAGAGATTTTTGCTGAAACTTAATACACAAATAGTTTAAATTTTAACAATAATAAATTTCACTAGTCTAAGTTTCTATTGGTATCAAAAGCTTCAAAGATGTCTTTTGATAATATCAGGTAAAAAATGGGAGAACAATATTATTTCAAAAATCCATGGAAAGGTTTTTGTCGGTATCAGAACCTCAATAATGTCAAATAAAAAAAGAAAATGTAGTGTCATTTCAAAAATATTAAGAGAGATTTTGTTGGTATCAGAAACATCAAAGGAGGTAAGTGAAATTTACCCATTAAAATAACTAGAATTATGTATCCAAATATTTTGTGGGACAATTATGCGTTCGTTTGGTACAATAAAAAAAACTTTGAACAACACTGAAAACATCTGAAAACTTTTAAAAACCTCTAAAATCCTCTAATACATTTTGCACTCCTCTTATTTCGTGAAATTACTATAAATTTATATACATCTATATATTCCAATGAATTTTTTATAAATCCCAATAACATTCCACAAACCTCAATAACTTTTCTTTAAATTCCAAAAAAAAATTTAACCACTTTCAATAAATTATGATATAAAACTGTTTCGACAAAATAAAGAAAATCGTTCGAACGATTTATCTCTCCAAAAGGCTGACATAAAATTCAAAAAATTTTACTATCTATCTTTAAGAAACGTGATTTGGTGTCAGTGCACGAAATGCCAAAAAGTTTCCAAACTACGTTTTTCGCATTTTTTTTTTTTACTGTGCGACATGGATCCTATGTATTTAAAACAATATATATACATAGTAAGGGTTGGTTTGAAAATTTAAGATGCAATTTGGTGTACTTGTTTTGAGCCCATTTTTCATTTTCTGTATTTTTTTTTTTTGAAAATAAAAAAAAACAGTTTAAAACGCATCTAGTTACTCATGTTTTCAAAATCTATTCTTGAAAATAAAAATAAAAAGAATTTACACATGAAATTTGAAATGACTAAAAATCGTTTTGAGTGTTTTCAATCCAAAATAAGAAAACACTCAAAACAAGGAAAATAAAAAAAGTCAAATCAAATGTATTTTCTTGTTTTCCTTGTTTAGGAATTTTCAAAATATAAAATACGTAAAACAAAAAAATGTAAACGAAAGATAGAAATACAAATCAAATAAGACCTAAGTTTTTTAAATTTCCATCAATTTTTGTTCATTTTCTTTTTTTGTATGTTTATTTTAAAACTATAAATTTTACAAATTTTTATTATTATTATTTTAACTATTATCAACTTCTATAAATCTTTTGACAGCTTTTCAGACTAAAACTATTTAAATGAATAGATGAAAGTACCTTCAGACGATTTCTGTCAAAAAGTTATAATTTACTTCTTAAACACTAAAAAATACCCACACATTATACCTTTTTTTCTATTTTGTCTAGACATTTCAAACGTCACCCAAAGTCTTTTTCCTTCTAAATTATAGCATTAACTTTTCCCCTTGATAATGAGAGGCTATTCTGGGGTCATTGAGCCAATAGCCAACGTACAGAGAGGCAGCTCAACTAACTACCTAATTTTCATTAATGGTGGTGTGGTCTGCTATAACTCTCATCAATTAATTTTGATCATAGCGATAGCGGCTAAATTTGAGTTTAACAATTCGAAACGAATAGGTCATAAATTTAAAACTTATTTACCATATTATCACTGTTTTATTATTTTGGTAAGAAAATATTATGTTTTTTAATAGAATGTATCTTTTTACTTAAGTAATCCTACACAGTCAAAAAAGTATGCCAGAAAAAATAATTAAATTGACATAAAATATTTATAGACAAATTTCTTGAAAACAAATATATTTATTTAAATTTATTTTAAAACAATAAATCTGTTAAGATATCATTTAATTACAATATTTATATAATCTCATCATTATCTTTACTTTCTGAAAATAATTCTCGTCCACATGGATTTGTATAGAGAAAAAAAAGTGCAAAAAAATGTTAAAAATAAAAATAAAAAATGAAAAAATTAAAATTATTTTATTTTTTGATTGAGTTAAAAAATAGAAGAAAATTAATTTACATTTGCTAGATTTTTTATTTTTATTTTTATTGATTATGAAAAAATGAATACTTGAGTAATTTCATTTTTCTCACTTTTTTTTTTTCCTATCTTGTATGATTCGCAGAAAAATAAATAGAAAATAAAAGAAATTGATAATAAAGAAAAGTGAGAGAAATTGTTGAGAATGTTAAGAATTTTTCCTGTTTTGTTTTGAAGAATAAAAGAAAATGAGGAAACAATAATTCTTTTATAAATTTGTTTGTAGAAAGAAAGAAGTTAAAAGGAAAAAATAAAACTAACGATAATAGTAAATGATAAAAGAAAGCGAAAAGCAAGTAAGAGAAAAAATGAGAATAAATATAGGTTTCCCTTCAACTTCCTTTTTATTTGTCGTCTCTTACTAATTTAGGAAACCAAACACATCCAAAGAGAGAAAAAAAAAAATCATGTATTAATTTCGAAAACCAGACTAGAATGCTATTAATTTAACTCACATTCTAGCATGACCCAACTTGCCAATGGAGATAGAACTAAGGAATTTCAATTCCGGGCCTCTCTAATGCTTCGTTTGTGAGTTTAGGATTAAAAAAAAAAAATGATAATAGTTTTTTTTCCATTTATTTGAGAGTTTGTGAGAGAAAAGATAATTATTTTATTTTTTTTCTTGTTTGTGAGTTGAGAAAAAATGGAAAGAAAAAAAATGTCTATAATTATTTGATTGTTATATCCTTATTTATTAACAAATAAATAAACCTCCTTATATTATTAGCAAATAGAGTATCAGTATATCAAATAAGAAAACTATTAAAGAAATCCAACAACATATAAGAAGAAAAGTACCTACCATAAAACCTAATTATTAAGGTGACTGTAATTCATCTCTCATATGGATGGTCCATGTGGGATAGCTTCTTACAACTTTTCTTACGCGACCTAAATGGACATAGGTTATTTGGATGGGTTAATGTGAGACAGATTCTTACAGCCTTTCTTACGCTAGCCTGCATGGACATCAGAACAACGTGGATTGTGGTGAGATATAATTAAAAATCTGCTCTGTTTCCATATTAAAAAAACCTAACAATACATAAGAATAAGAGTCTCTCTACCTTAAAATCTGGTTATTAAGGTGAAGGTAATGCATCTTTTACATAGAGTAAGTAATTTTTATTATGGGCTTCTAATAAAAACAAATAAACTGGAAAGTGCTGCACAAATACAAATAATAAAACTGAAAAAAAATAAAAATTAAAACTTCAATGAAGAATTCTATTATTAAAAAAAACATAAATCTTGAAAAAGCCAAAAGACACACACACACACACATATATATATATATATAATGAATCGGATCCTGTGAAACATGATTGAACAATAAATAAATAAATATATATAGTAGGACATTATTGGGGGGAAAAATTACATAGGCTGTGAAAATTGAAAGGAATTAAGGGAAGAAATTTGAAAAAAGTAGTAAAAATCTATAAAAATGATAAAAAGTTATAAGGGTTTAATTTGTACTATGATATATTTGTAATTTCTTTTCTCATTCTTTATTTCATAGGTAACGTTGTTATTTTAAAAGTTTCATTAATTCACTTTTTTTTTTCTTTTTTTTTTTCTTCTCACTTTTGAAAGAATGAGAATTTGAAAGATTAACCATTAACTTTTCTTTCTATTTATTTTTTTTTCCAAAAAAAACTCATTACAAGAGTTAAGTTTTTAAATCTTTTATTTTCTCGTCTTTTCTTTTCATTTTTCTCCACTCAAAGGTCTTTTTTGTCTTTTGCTTCTTTTTGTTTTTAATGGAAAAAATAAGATCGTTTTTTTTTTTTTTTTTGTGGGTAGGAATTGAATATGGATTTCTTTTTCTCGATGTTTAATGCAGTGGATGCCATTTTTTATTAAAAATTATGGTAATGGCATGTTTGAACTCAGAAAAAGGGAAATTTTTAGTAATTTTTATTTTTAGTAATTTTTAGGAAATTTCTTCTGACAATATCTTAAAAGTTACTAAAATTTCTTAAAAAAAAATTCAATATTTTTTACCAAACTACCAAAAGTTATTAAAAATTATTAAAAGTTATTTTAATTTTTACAAAACAATCAAAAGTTATTAAAAAAATTTTTAAATTGTGAAAAATTTTAAATTTTACTAAACGCATGAAAAGTTGTATCTACTAATTTTTGTCAAAAATTTACTTAAAACTCTTAAAATTTTTGCTTCCAAATGGAACGTAAAATCATCGATGGAGATAGGTATGATAAGGTTAGCAAAAGAAAGGATGACAGTGGAGGTTCAATGTCATTTATTTCAAGGTATATCTATCTCCATTTCTAGCTATGGGCTTGGTCTGTTGATGCTGCATAATACGAAGTTAACAACGAAACTACGTACGTACTTGCAGTTGCCTCTGACGGCAAAACATTTAAGAAATCTCAGGGCCAATCTTGAAAGGATCCACTGGGGTATCCAAACTCAATTACGATGATGTTTGGTTGAATAAGGGGCATATCAGTTCGGCAATATGACACCTTTCAATGTGTCCATATTTTTTATATATAATTAAATTTTAATTCAACAATTCCCAATCATAAGTTATAAGGTATATGGGTTATCATATCAGGTCTCTCAGATTTTATTTGGTTTATCAAAAAAAATATATATATATTTAAAAAATAACATACGATGAGATTTAATTGAAAAAAATTAATGTTAATTAGAGTTTTAAGTGTGTGTGTGTGTGTGTTTTTTTTTTTTTTAAATTAAGATACAAACACCTTCTACGTTTATCTTGGAACGAATGAACATATTTTGTTTGGGCATCTTGGAATACCCCGTCTTTCCTTACTTCGCCGCGGGCATGTCTTGCTATTTCCATAGAACCATGATTCGAAAGGCAATAGTTCAAGTTTTTTTTTTTTCTTTTGATAAAATAAAATAAAATACAATTTGAAAACATATTTTTCAAGTGTAAGAAATTCAAGTCGCTCATACTTTTCAGGGACAAGATCAAATTGGATTGCATATCTTATTTTAAAAAAAAAGTTTAAACTAAATTACCTAGGTGAAATTAACTATCTTTTCCATAAGGAATTAAATTGTCCACAAGGAGTTGATCAGGTAATTTAGGACCCGATTAGATGGTGCTAAAATTTTAGGGGGATAAGTTTTATAGTGGGTATAAGATAAGAGGGGATACTATTTTTAGAGGGTTGACCCATATTGATGTCATGTTTATGGAGGAAGATAATTTTTGATTTGGTTGTTTTATAAATAAGAGGAGGTGAATGATAGAAAAAGTAGTCAAATGACTCTTTTGCCCTTGTGATATCCCAAACTTTGTTGCCGATTAAATTAAATATTAAATTACAGAACCAACTCTATTTAATTATTTTTGAACAATTTGAAGTTGTATTATTTATTTCATTAAAAATTTATTTTTTTATAAATTTATTTAAAGAACTTTTTTTTAAATATTTACTTTTGAATGGTTGGTTATTATCTAATTTTTTAATTATATTTATTTTGACTTGTTGGCTTATCAATTATTTTTTTATTAATATTATATTTATTTTGATCAAATTAACAATACTGTTAGAGGCCGATTGGATGGTGCTAAAATTTCAGGGAGATAAATTATAGAGGGAGTATAAGATAAGAGGTGGTATTATTTTTAGAAGGTTGGCCCACATTGATATGATGTTTATGAAGGGGGATAAAAAAGTTGATAATTTGGATAAGAGATTAAATAGGGGAATAACTTTTGACTTGGTTTGGATGTTTTATAAATAAGTGGGGATGAATTATAAAAAAACAGCAAAATGACTCTTTTGTCCTTATGATGTTCCAAATTTGGTTACTCACTAAATTAAATATTAAATTACAAAACCCACTCTATTTAATTATTTTTGAACAATTTGAAGCTATATTATTTATTTTATTGAAAAATTAATTTTTATAAATTTATTTAAAAAATTAAATTTATAAAAATAAATTTATAAATATCATATTTTTTCAAATTTTATAGGGGGTAACGAGGGCTAGAAACGTCAAAAAACATGGGGTCTAAAGTCGGATAATTTTTGGCTAGCCTCAAGGCTGCCCAAAAATTATACCAAACAAAGCCTCGAATGGGGGAAAAAGAAGAGGGGGGAGAAAGTTTGTTACCAAACCATGGTATAACCTTGGGACGCACGCTTTCACCCGTTATAATTTTTACCGGGGGAATAAGAAAGCATCCAAGCAAGGCCTTAATGAGGGTTTAAAAACATCAAAAATAAGGGTCTTAAAGAGAGAGAACTTTTTGGTTAGTCCTAGGGGTGCCCAAAAATTATCTCCCAATAGGGGAAAGCTAAGGAGGGAGAGAAACCTAAAAGGGGAGAAGAGGGGGGCAAAGTTTATTATCCAAGCAATGACTTAAGTGTGGGACCCACACTTATAAGGGGTAAACATTTTAAAAAGGGTATAATTCCTCATCCAATCGGCCCCTTAGGGACAATATACTTGGTTGAAATGTCGAATCTATTATTGTTTGGGCTCTCTCATTTCTAGTTTATAAATTTATATATTTTAGTAATAAATTATTTTATAATAAAAATTAAAACAAATTTATTTATTTATTATAAATAAATTTTAGAATAATTTTATTTATTAATAAATGAATTTAAAATAAATTTTATTATAAGAAATAATAAATAATTTTGTTATGCTGATTTTAATATTATTTTCTTTTAAAATAATTATAATAATTTTAATATCATTTGTAGCTAGTCTAGAAATTATATACTTTTAATATTTTATTTATGTATAATTTACTTATTATTTAGAAAAAAATTATTAATTTATTTGTATATATTTTTAAAATTATTGATTTTAATTTCATTTTGAGGCTAATCAATATATTCTATAATTTTAATAAAATAACTTATAATTTAAAATTCTGTAAAATAGTCCAAAAGTTATATAGTTAAATGTTTAAATTATTGTTTAAAGAAGTAATTAAAAGGCAAAGACATAATTATAAATTTTTCTGATTAATCCAATTTAAAAATATATAAACAGGTATGAAAAAATTATTTAGTATTTTATCCTGTATGTTTAAATATAAGATAGTATTATTTTAATAAGATAATTAATTAGAAAACCATCTTAAAAAAACTTTTCCAACCTAGGGATCAAACGTGGTGTTTAGGTATAGTTAGGGAAGAAAAAAAATTAATTTTTTTATAGTTGGCAACTACATATCTACTAAAAGTTAGTTTTTTTGTATTTAGAAAGGAAAAAAAAAATTAACTTTTTAGTAACAAGTTTTTAAATTTTTTGTTAATTTGAGATATTTGTCCTTAAAGGTTTAAAAGAAAATTAAATGTAAAAGTATAACTTTAATAATTTTAAAAAAAATCAAAAAAATAATAACTGATAACTGAGTTATCAACTTTTCTATGCCAAATAGAACCTTATAATACTACTCTTTTGTAGCAAAATTTCATCTATACAAAATTATTAACTCAAAACTCCTTACAAAACAAGGGATTAAAATTTTATCTATACCAAATTATTTTATTTTATCATAGAATAAAAAAATATTTTTTTCCTCGAATTCTTAAAATTAAAAAAAAAATTAAATAAATAAATAAAAAACTAATGAAAATAGAGAGGACGAAATCGAAAAGGTTGGAACTCCAGACCAATCAAAAACAGAGAATCTCATCCTAAGAAGCAGCTTACTTTCCACCACTTGTTTCCAAAACCTCAGCGTTTCACATACATCCCATTATCGCCTTCTTCTTCTCCATTGTTGAATATGGACTTACTATTATTATTATTTCAGAGTCCAAAACAACCCATCGTCGTTCATTGTGTTAATCACTGAAACACAGAACTCAATCAAATCGAGAGATTATTATTATAATAATAATAATAATTATTATTATTATGTCTCAACAACAGGCCCCAATTCCAACCAATCTTCACAAGAAACCCACAACGCTCCCTGATTTCATCTTCACTGCCCTTTCCGTCTTCCTTCTCGTCTCTTCCTCCAAACCAAACACCAGCAATCTTCTCCACAAATTTCCTCCTCCCATCTCTTTCCCCCAAAACCCCCGTCGATTTCTCAGAATCCCCACCATGTCCCGCAGAAACCCTAACCCTAGACAGCCCTTCGCCACCCCTCAGTCCCTCTCCGACTGGCTCAAGCCTCGCTTGCCCTCCGACTCCTTCGCTTCTTGGGGCGTCAAGCCCGGCACCAAGAACGTCCATAACCTCTGGCTCGAGCTCTCCGAGGGCGAGACCTCTCTCGCCGACTCCACCCCTCCGCTCCGAACCGTGGAGGTCGTCATCGTCCGAGTTATCGGCGGAGACGGTCGACTCCTCGTTGAATCGCACCAGGAGTTATCGGACGGCTCCGTCCGGAACCGGTGCCGGCCTCTGTCTGAGAAGATGAAACCCGGCGAGACTGTAGAAGCTGCGGTTGCTCGCGCGGTGAAAGAAGAGCTTGGATCCATAATTGGGAATAACCTTGGCGATAATAGCATTGTGAGGATCGTTCCGAGTTCTTATACGAAGAAGGTGGAGGAGAGGGTTTCGGCTTCCTACCCGGGTTTGCCGGCTTGTTATGTGTTGCATTCGGTTGATGCCTGGGTGGATGGTTTGCCGGATGGTGAGTTCTCTACCGAAGAGGGACCTGAGTATGAGAACTCCGATGAAAACAAAGTTGCAGAAGCGGCAGTGTCTTGTAGAAAGCACTACTGGAAGTGGGTGGACTCTAATTCAGTTTAATTTTGATGTGGGTGCTGAGCCACTGAGGTTTTTGATGATTTTTTCATACTGTCATAGCTATTTTTACTATAAAGCAATGTTTTTTTCTTAATTTTTTGTTTATACTTGATGTTTTGTGAGAAGGATATATTTACAGTGACATGTATACTTTTGGACAGATGTGATGCTAATGCTGTTTGATTGAGATTTTAACCAGAGTAAAGTTCTTCATATTTCAATTGTTATCGCTTTGGTTTCTTGCCTATGATTCTTGTTTTAATTCTTTTTACCATATCTCACTGGGGACTAAATCCATGTTGTGATTTGATAATGTGACCTAGCCCCCTATGCAATCATATTCTGTTTCTGTTTATCTTTTTCTTACTTCTATGATGAGCAATCCATTTTTTCCCCCCAAATTTATCGTCTGATCAATTGTTTTCAGAAGCTTGTATTTTCTTTGCGCCTGGATAAATTATTGTTCGTATATAATCATTAAACAACCCCACTTAGTGGGAAAAGACCCAGCCACCATCGGGTATTTGATCGATATTTGGCCATTTTTAATTCACACTTACTACCTTTCAGAGCTAATGGAATCATTCTTTTGATAAATCAAGCATATAATAACATCGGTGAATGGAATTTAACAGGTTTTGTTTGATACCAAAATTTAAACCGAATAGAAAGTCATCGGTTTTGAAAATTTTGAAACCATAACTATACCGTTCAACAGAGATTGAACCGAATTGAATCATTAATTTCAGTTTGGTTTGATAGTTTTATACCAAAAAGTTGGTAAAAATTTTATCTAGATAATTTAATGCTAGACAAGTACATACTGCAGCATATTGTAACAGGCGCTAAATCAAAATTATTAGTATTAGTTTTGTATTTGCAATGAATAAAAAATTGTTCTGTCTATGAAACTTTTGCAATCATCGTTGATAAGGCTCTCCCACAATTTAGTTTAGAGAAATAATTAATAATTTTTAAAAATAAAAAATAAATCTGATATCTATATATGTACATATATGTATATTACATATAATAGTACCAGTTTGGTTTAGTTAACCATCTGCTTAAACTGGAAGTTGAACTTAAAGACTCGATTTTTTAATTTTCAAACCCTAACTAAACTGCTAATTCAAAAAACCAAACCAAATGAGCTGGTTTGACAGTTCGGTTGTATAACCCCAGAATTTGATAGATTGTATCTGGTAATATCAAACAAATTTGCATTGCATAAATCTTACCGCACGTATTTTCTTTGAATGATTTGACGGACTTTGCTAGATATTACAGGATAGGAGTAATGCTAAACGAGAGTTGCTTCAATTCTGCTAGGAGATTATCAAAGATGACCTACCCAAAGTCTTCAATGAATTTCATGAAAATGGTCAGTTTGTCAAATGTTTGAACACAACTTTCATAGCACTTATTCTTAAAAAGAAAAGTGCTGTGAAGATCAGAGATTTTAGGCCAATAAGTTTGGTAGAAGTATTGTACAAAATTATTGCAAAGGTGCTGGCTGGCAAGTTAAAAAATGTGATGGATAATTTGGTGTCTAACTCACAGAATGCTTTCATTGGAGACAGGCAGATTCTGGATGCTGTTCTTGTAGCTAATGAGGTGTTGGACTCTAGGCTAAAGCAGGGTAATCCAGGTATCATTTGTAAATTGGATATTGAAAAAGCATTCGATCATGTAAATTGGAATTTCTTGATCCATCTGTTAGGAAAGATGGGATTTGGGAGAAAATGGTGCAGCTAGATTTTCTGGTGCATTTCCACTGTAAAATTTTCAATTCTGATTAATGGTTCTCCTGAAGGCTTCTTCGGTTCTTCAAGGGGTCTAAGGCAAGGAGACCCTTTATCTCCTTTCTTATTAATGGTTCTCCTGAAGGCTTCTTCGGTTCTTCAAGGGATCTAAGGCAAGGAGACCCTTTATCTCCTTTCTTATTTATAATAGTTATGGAAGTTATAAGCAGGATGCTGCATCAGGCTGAACAGAAGAGTTATATTGGTGGTTTTTCAATGGGAAATAGGAATCTAAATCTGATGTCAATTACACATTTGTTCTTTGTTGATGATTCCATCTTGTTTTGGGGAGCTAATATTATACAGCTTGGTCATCTCAGATGTATTCTTCTATGTTTTGAAGCAGTCTCTGGTTTGAAAGTAAATTTGAAGAAATCTGAGATAATTCTAGTAAGAAAAGTGGAGTGGTTGAACTTCTTAGCTGCAGTTCTGGGCTGTCAAGTGGGTTCTTTACCTAATTCTTACCTAGGAATGCCTTTAGGGGCTCATTTCAAGTCCAAACAGATATGGGATAAGGTTATTGAGAGATTTAGAAATCAGATGGCCGGGTGGAAACTAATTTATTTATCTTAAGGGGCTCGAGTAACTTTAATTAAAAGTACCCTTTCTAGCCTTCCTACATATTATCTCTCGTTATTCAAAGCCCCAATGTCTGTGATTCATGTTTTGGAAAAGCTGCAGCGGAACTTTTTATGGAGGAGAACTGAAGTTAATTTCAAACATCACTTGGGGGATTGGAATACCGTTTGCATGTCTAAGAAATCTGGGAGTTTAGGAATAAAAGATTTAAAGGTTCATAATGATGCTTTGCTGGGTAAATGGATTTGGAGGTTTGCTAAGGAAAGCTCACATCTTTGGCGAAGGGTGATTGTTTCTAAATATGGGGCAGAGAAAGGTAATTGGACTTCCAAAAGTTACAACGAATCTTATGAAATCAGTCTTTGGAAAGGTATTAGAAGTATCTTGCCCAAGCTTAACAATTTCTTATTTTGGAAGGTTGGAAAGGGCGATAGGACCCCTTTTTGGCTGCATTATTGGTCGAAGGGTGGGAAGTTTTTGGATTTGTTTTCGGACTTATTTGCTTTAGCAGTTAATAAAGAAGCTTTTGTGAGCGAGTACTTGGAACATTCCAGTCAAGGAATTTGCTAGTTCATTCCTTTAAGGAGAAATGTTAATGATTGGGAATTAGAGAGTTATTTACAGCTTATGGAGATCCTACATTCAGCTGTCCTTGAAGATAGAGAGGACAAACTCTCTTGGTGCTCTAAAAGTAAGGATTTCTCAGTGGGGTCTTTTTATCGGGCTCTACTAGGACATGAGCATGTTGTTTTTCCTTGGAAAAAACTTTGGCAAGCTGTTGTCCCTTCTAAAGTGGCTTTCTTCACTTGGTGCACTGTTTGGAACAAAATCTTGACTGTGGATAATTTACAAAAGA
>QLOD02000033.1:948317-960455 GCA_003260245.2 Sideroxylon spinosum
ATCTTTGAAGGAGTGGAGCAGTCTTCTTTGAGAACTAAAAGTTTAATTATGTCCTGTTTATTTAGTTGGGTGAAAAGAGATGCTGAGATTAATTTTGATTCTTTTATGGATTTTGTTGAGCGTATGAGTTGAATTTGAGTTTGTCTGTGCGCTTGTATTTTATGACATCTTCTTGATGTTTCTTAATTATTAGCTCTCAATCAATAAACTTTTACTTATCAAAAAAAAAAAAAAAAAAGATTCGCATGTTAGGTATATGAGTCACAAATTGGACTCAACCTAAACTTCTGAATGGGTTTAGACTTTTGAGGAAAGGCCTAAAGGCTTTGTGGTTTGCCTGTGCTTATGATTTTCCAGCTTCATTTAGTTGTAATCTCCTGGTTATTTCCCTAGGCTAAAAAAGGGTAAATGTAAAGGTTCCACTTGTGCGTTGCCCTCCGTTTAGCTGTTGGAGCTTCACCAATCTACTGTTGATTACTTGACCAAGGAGCAGTTTGCTTTTTATTAAAAAGTGTGTGTGGGGATTTTAGTTTGGATGCTGACGTCATTATTTGAGTTGGAGGTCTTAGGTAAGTTGACACTTTAGTGTTGAAATTGGAGTGTGTTAGCATGACTAGAAGCAAGAGCCAAAGAGAGAGTTAGTAGCTAGTTGAGCCAAAGATTTAGAAACAGAGAAATGGTTGCTTTAATTGTAAAATTTGTTAAGAGAAATCTTATTTATCCAGAAGAGGCGCAGGAGAAATCTTATAACTGCAATTGATATCTGTGCTGTTCTGGTTTGACTGTTTCTTAATGTCGGTTTCAGTTGAATTTTATCAAGTACGAAACCTTCATTTTGCAATTCCCTGTATTGGCACACTGATCTTTTGCGTACGGCCGCTCTTTCGAAAGTCAGTGATAGAAATATGGATTCTCCCTTTGTAGCTGATTGGAAGAAAAATATGACAGAAATATGGATTCTCCCTTTGTAGCTGATTGGAAGAAAAATATGATAGAAATATGGATTCTCCCTTTGTAGCTGATTTGAAGAAAAATATCATGGAAAACAATTACCTTCTAAAAATATTTTCCTAGCTCCATTGGCAAAAACATGGCCTCAAATATAGAATGTTTGGAAATTACTCACCTTGAAAAAATCCGTGATTCGCCAACACTACCATCGTTTTCTGGGCTCTCTCACACCATACAGTGTGTGTTTTGAAGTGAAAGCTACTTTGGTCCATCAATCTTTAATCAAAGGTTTGTGCGCGATTTGTAAATAATTTAATCCCCTTTAGTAAACTATTGAGTGATTGTCATCCACGAATGATGAAGCCTATTCTGGAACAGTGAATTTTTATTCTTATTTTTTTGGATATATTACATTTAATTCTCGAAACATTTCACTAATTATTAATAATTACTTTTTAACATTTAAAATTTATATTTACAAACTTTATTTTGTATTGTTAATCATAATTTAATCTTTCTAATCATCCGATTGTCAATGTTAAATAAAAAATAGTGTGATGAATATGAAAAACCATATGAAATATTTTTCTTAGTCTCTTAAACCATATAAGATGTTTGAAAGGCCATTCAAATATCAAACGTTTAGGCCTTGATTAGATGCATCCAAAAACTCCCTCCAAAATTTTTACCCCATCATAAGTGTGGGTCCCACACATATATCATTGTTTGAATGGCAAATTTTACCCTTTCTTCCCTCCTCTTAAGTTTTTCTCCCCTTTTAGCTTTCCTCCATTGGAGGATAACTTTTGGACAGCCTTAGGACCAGTTAAAAGTTATCCCCCTTTAAGCCCCTTGTTTTTTACGTTTTTAGTCCCCGTTAATAGTATTGTAAATTTGATCAACATAAATATAATGGTAGTAAAAAATTAATAGATAAGCCAACAAATCAAAATAAATATAATTAAAAAAATTGGATAATAACCAACCATTGAAAAGTACATATTTAAAAAAAAAAAGTTCTTTTCTTAAATTTATAAAAAATTAAATTTTCAATGAAATAAATAATACAACTTCAAATTGTCCAAAAATAATTAAATAGAGTTAGTTTTGTAATTTAATATTTAGTTTAATGGATAACAAAGTTTGGGACATTACAAGGGCAAAAGAGTCATTTGACTATTTTTTCTATCATTCACTCCCTCTTATTTATAAAATATCTAAACCAAGTCAAAAATTATCTTCCCTCCATAAACATCACATCAATGTATGCCAACCCTTTAAAATTAATACCCCCTCTAAAACTTATTCTCTTGAAATTTTAGCACCATCTAATCGGGCCCTTAAGGAAAAAATAATACTCTTGTTTTATAATATATAGTTTGACTCCATTTCCATGATTGAAATCGATATCTGAAAATGAGAAATAATAAAATAAAATAAATAAGAAAGAAAAAGGAGAATTATTCTCTTTGCATATACATAAGTTTGTTCCGTTTGTATCTTTAATATTGTTCAAAGGAGTAAAAGAAAAGTCTCATATTTTTTCACGTGACCACGTTATTTTTCATTTAACACTAACCGTCAAATCTACATAAAAATTTAGTTTTGACGAATATTTTAAATTATGATATGTGAGTATAAATTTTGATTATTAACAATAGTTATCTATAATTAATCAAATATTAAAGAACGTTAAGTGTAGTTTATTCATTTTTTTTTTTTTGGTTACTTTTGGGTTAAGTAGCCATTTGGTACATAAAAGAATTAACTTTCACTAATTTTTTTTACCAAACACAAAACTAATTTTCTCTAACTTTTTTTTTAACTTCTATAAATTTTTATTGAGCGCTTAATTAGCCAGTAAAATATCACGTGTCAGTGAAATATACAAAATTGTATTTTTTTTTTTTTTTGGGTGACACCAAACAACCTCTAAATAAAAAATAGTGGCAAAAGTATGGCATGTTTGCAAACGAGGAACGCCGTAGCAGTCAATAAATAACATATTACCTTGGAGCCTTTTTGTTTGAGGGAAGCTGAGCTGCTTTTGTATTGTTCTCGAAGATGATGAGTGCAAGGGGAGAGATCTTTCATTTGCAGAGGTATATATAACAAATGAAAAATAAAATAGTTAACCTTCAAAAGCGTTTCCTACCATTATTAGGAGGGATGTAGGGGCTGATAGCGGCTTCGATATTAGTCCTTGTAAGTCTGTAACAGCCCTTATCTCGGCCTCAAAATCGTTCATATATTTTGGATTAAAAATTCATATGAGCGTGCTCGAACCATTGTATTAAAATTTAACCCTCGTCGATATGAGACCTGTCAAGACTAACATCGATGCTAACGTCGGCCCCTCCATCCATTAGAATGTGTTGCTGCTCATTGTTATCAATTATTTCTGCTGTTGACAGGGACATCCATGATCCATCATCTGGGGACCAAAAGTATAAATAAATCGACTTTTTTTGCAATTCAGACTGCTCAATTGGTAAAAGTGTTTTTGTCCTGAGCTCACTTTGAGGTTACGCAATGTCTACTTCATCGTGGGTTTTTACAGATCTATTTAGGTTTTTTTCATGTTAAAAAAAAAAAAAAAAAGAAGAAGGGGGGGGGGGGGAGCAGTGAACTCATACAGCAGATGATTGGCGGAATAAAACTAGTAAATTTGAATTGTAGCTATGCTCTCTTCATTCAAAAATCAACATTAACCGTCGGCATCTCTGAATATTCTTCAGCAAATGGTGGTTTTCCAATATTTAAGGATGCACCTCTAGAAAATTCTGCTTTTTAGTGAAGAAAACCATGAATATATGGTGCAAGTATGTTCGGGGAATTGGCTTACTGGGTTAGTTTGGCATGTGCATATACCTTAATTTCTTGTTGTGGTCTGGTTTAGATGATGATATATGACCACAGAGCTGATGAATATAAAACTGTATACTGAGTGGCCCAACCATATTTCTGTTACTTGAGGTTTGCTTTTTAGATGTGTAGGGACATAGCGGAAGGCACTGGGCTTTTCGGAAATTATGAAAAGTTCTGTGGCTTTTGAAAATATATGGCATCTCTCTCTCTCTCTCTCTCTCTCTCTCTCTCTCTCTCTCTCTCTCTGCGGATTGAGAGTAGAGCCACTGTTTTTGTCAGTATTTAAACAATAGGTAAAACAAGAGTTGGTGAACATCTTCAATTGGTGTGAAGTATTATCTTGGCCTTGGATACAATTGTAAGGCCATAGTCGTCTCCTTGGATTAGCAACCGCCTCACTGACGTTTCTTTGACACACCCAAATTTTCCTTATCAGCCCTTCTTTTTTCCCAAGACATGTAGAGGTCTTTTTTTTTTCAAGTTTTAGTAAAGGGAAAAGGAGAAAAATCACACCATGAAGGCACAATCTATAGTTGAGGAAAAGGAAGCTTAACAAAATGGGCCATGGTTCCCCAAAACCTATAGCAAAAAGAGGAGGATTACAGCTGCTGTGATTACATAGGAGGGCCAAGAGATTCATTAATAAGTCCCTAAAACAATTAAAAGAGAGATGTAAAAGGGGAAGGGATGGACATGTAAATTGAAGATTCCTCCGCTAAGAAAGCAGTTGATTTCCTACCTTTCCGTTTACTCTTTTCCTCCCCAGAATCTCATTTATCATGAGCCCAACCCCATCAGTGATCTTGTTTCTCTTTGTTGTATGCACTGAACACAACCAAAGCAAAGATGAGACATTTCCTGTCTTTCCACTCTCAGACCACCACTATCGAAAAAGCACCTATAAATCATACCTTTCTTCTCTCCACATGTAAAGCAAAATCAAAGTCAGTGGTAGAAAAAGAATTAGGTGAACATAACTTACATAAACAACCCTTTCATAATCACTATAGTTTTAACACATCCTGCCGTATAAGTCTTCACTAATTTACAAGCAAACTAGCTACATTTTTAAACAAATCTCAGAAAGAAAACTGCAGGCAAGCGAGGAAAGGCTCGATAGATGCTAAGCACATTAATTCTTCAATGTTCATTAATCAAACTGTAGTTGAACACTGAGTTCCTTGCTTAGAACTCAGAGGACCTGATGGTATAGTAGGTCCAAAAGCCATGATAGAAACACAATCAACATTGAACCTGTACCGCCCAGAAACCCAAGTCCCCACCCTCCATCGAAGCCTTCCATTTGCCTTCAGACCCAATACTAGTTTCCCAACCGTCTGATCTCGCCCCACTTCATAACCGAAAGAAGCCGCCACAGGTAGCCCAGTTCCAACCAGAGATGCTGATAGAAGGTTGCTCTCTTCATGGCCTTGATAGAAAGGAGGAAGGGTAGTGTAAGAAGTAATCTGTTGGGCCTTGTAAGTGGCATAAACTTGTAGCTCATCGTAGTAAATGCCAACTTTTTTGTTTGGGTTCTTGGAGAGTAGTGTGAGTTGGATGGAGGAGTTGAGAAGGTTGGGACCTGAGAGGTTGAGTAAGTAGACATCGGCTTCTTGGAGGGAGAACTCAGGCTTGGAAGGATGTAAGATAAGCCAGACGAGGAAGATGAGAGATAGGATTGAAAGAAAAAAGGTTGAGAAGGCATAGAATAGCTTCTTGTTGAGCTTGCCAATGTTAAATCCTTGCTTGGCACAGTGTTTGGGAGATCTTTCAAGGATTTGAGACATTTGCACACAGAGAGAGAGAGAGAGAGGTGTACAAGTTAAAGGAAAGGATGGTGGTGGGTTTAATATATAAGGATTAGGGGGAACCATAAAGCAACAATAATTTCTCTCTTGTTACTTTTGACTGGCAGCTCTTCCTGGTAATTGAAAGTCTTTGCAAGACCCATTGAACTTCCCAAATATACCCTTAAAATTTTGGGGCTTAATTATTTTTCTTCTAAGTATATGGTGGCCCACGGAAACATGCTTCTAAATATTGGATTACTAGATTATCAGCGTATGTTTGGAGTGCAAAAAGTTAGTCTAAATTGATAGAAGTTATAATCACGTATAGTACGTAAACGATTAGAGTTTTATGAAAATTTATTTTAAAATATTGAGCTCAGTGAGCCTGTTACCCCTCCTCTCCCCAGAATTGATCGTCCATCTTCCTCTTGTTGATGCAACAATTCTTGTATAACAGACAAACTCAACCAGGGACAAGGAGTGGAGACAAGACAAGTTTGAATCTTTCTTAAAAGGGAAGAAGCTTGCTAGAAAATTGGTATGTGATCGAATGCAATTGCAAAAGTTTACATAGTTACAAGATGTTTCATCCTTCCTCGAAGTTTCCTACCATGTGCAATATCTGCTTGCAATGGATTATGTCCCAATAATTTTGAAACAATCATTGTGTTTGAATACCCATATTTATTATACACTATATTCAATATTGTATATGGGAGACCTAAAGTTAAATTTCAGTCCTTAGATCTAAATACTTTCAAACCATTAGAAGGATCTCCACATGAATTCAAATGCTGAAATGCAACCTCCGAGTCCCTCAATCCAAGTAAAGAAACCAAGCAAGCTATGGAATCATTTATTGAATCCAAATAAGGGCAAAGCTCCGCTTAGACTGTAGTAGGCTCAAGCTAAAATAAGATTTTGGCTCAAAATCTATAATTTGGTTTAATAGCCAGTACATAATCCAAGGCGGAAAAAAAAAATAGTAGTATTTAACTATTGATGATTAATTATGACGGAAAAAGAAAAAAGAGAATTATTTCTGTTTGGTAGCTCAAGATTGAGAAAAATTATTAGCTCCACTCTTGATTTAGGTGTACCCCTAACCTTGTGTCATTTGAAATTTTGAAGTGACAGCATATTTTACAGTCAAGATTTCTATTTTGAATGTGTTTAGCCTTCAATCCGGGGAATATCATGCTGGGGTTTATTGTACTCTCGAAAAAAGGAAAAAGGAGAAAAGAGGAGTGTGGGGAGCATGGGTAGCATGGTGATCACCAGTTGCAACTCCACATAGGGACATTTTGCACTATGAATATGCAAATGCATTTTCTGGTATCAGGCTTCAATTAGGAGTATGTGCTTTACAAGTTTTTAATCCTGATGGACCCTGATGATTGATGTGAGAGTGATTCTGTGGATATCTGCCTCTCAGCTGGTGTATATCAGATGGCAAAGTCCTTTTAGAAAAGTTAAGTTCTTTTTTATAGTGCTTAATTTAGTTATGGTGTAGCTAGTAGTAGCCTTTTTCTCCTGCTTGGATATGAAAAAAACGGAATCTCTCTTTCTCTCTCTCTCTATCTCTCTCTCTCTCCCCCCATCCATCTTGTTTTGGTAAAATTTGAAAATGTTTTCTGAGTTGACTACTGACACATGCAGAATTTACAGTGGGTAGTAAAAAAAATGTATAATTTGTATAGAATCAGCGGTTTGAAATCTTGAGGTTTTGTTTAATTTGTTGAGCTGTGCAAAAAAGAAAAAAAAAGGGTGGGGAAAAGACTTCAAAAGAGGAGGAAGACACGGAGAATCTGTAAAATGAACTTTTTGGAAGCCCTTGGGAATTCATGTGTCCCATCTAGCGATTGCTTTTAGGTTAAGAAAAGGGTAATTAAGGGCTCGTTTGACATCCCTCGAAAAAAACTCTAATTTTTACGAAATGCAATATATATATCACATACACAAAATCATCAATTTTCTTCAACTTTTAAATTTATTATCAAACAAAAAAAAAAAGAAAAAGAGTGTTCAAATTGGCAAAAAAATTATTTTTTGAACCTCCAAACGGGCCAAAGAATGGTAGGAGATTAATTGTTTATTGAGTTGCTTAGTGACAATTTAACACAGGTACTTGCTTAATTATGGCGACTCGATTTTTTATTATAAATATTTTTGGTGGACCATCCAGCGATGGAAAAACTATGGCAATCACAATATTTCATGCCTCATTCTCCACCTTTAGCGGTGGAAAGAGTCATCAAGCCGTTGCAACTCCGCCACGCGTATGACAGCATTGTTAATTCGATCTGTTTGTGGTCTGGGATCTTAGAAGAATATTATGTAGTCTGGGAAGAAAAAGCCAATTTGAATTCAGGGGGTTATTGATAACTTTTGAAGACTTTAATTCTCAGTTATTTAGGGCCTTCATGAATGAGGATAAAAGTTGGTCTACCCCATTATCTTAAGTGGTTTCTCATCTGATCTCGCTTTTCTATTTATGTTTTGCTTATTTTCTTCAAATGCAGGTCCATGTGTCCAAGACAACAACTTGAATAAAAAGATCTTCAGCTTCTCATTTTTCTTGAATTTCTGGGGGCCTATACCTATACATATGCCCCATATGTATTGATAAGGATGGGGAGACTCGTGGTCGCTTGGTCCCTCCTCGGCTCCTCCTCACATTATGGTTTTATAATTTGCTTTGAGTTCACTGATCGCAATGCAATGCGTGCAAGGAATTCCTTGATCATTCCCACAAATTTTTGTGTTTCCGTTGTCATTACTACTTGCGATCCCGTGTAACAATGAAAAGAGAGAGAGAAAGAGATCATGGCATTAAAAAAAGTGTCAACTTTGAGATGCAAAAGGGGGCGCGATTGATTGTGATTTGGTCATTGTGAGTGGGTATTGTATTATGATTGTTATGATTCAATCAATTCATTTGCCAAGGCACTGGCACCTCCTGTCGTTTAGCAGATTGATGGTTTTTGGGAGAAAGAGCAAACGCCATGTGTCAATCAGTCGCATGATCCTTCTGTGTGGTCCCCAGGTTAGATTAATGGTTGAGATTGGCCGATTACACAATTGGAGACCATAAAAGCATTCCTCTTTGGTGAAAAGCTCAACCGAACATTTGATGCCGCTGTTTCTACGAGCTTATCCATCGCATTACTAGGGAATTCTATCAATTATTGTCGTTTTGCATTTGGAATGATTTCGTAATTGAGCATCTGCAGGCATCCATATTTTTTACATTAAAGACAGTTCCAACACAAGTTGTTGCCTCAAAGTTTGATGTTACATTGCACCCTGAGCACGCCTAATAATGTGTAACGGTGGAAAGCAACCGGTTCTCGAGCAAAATTTAAGTCGGCATTTGCCAGGAAGTTGATGGATACAGCAACTTCCCCGCAGCTACAACTGTTGGAGGTTTCAATCCATTGTCCAACTTAAAATAGTTTTAGTCTTATTTTTATTTTTTTAAATTATCCCTTTATAATTTATTACATTACTATAATTATTTTTAAAAATTAATATAAATACAAATGTTTCATGTATAATTAATTATAAGTAATTTTCTCCTATTTATTAAAAATCTTGAATCAGCTCTTGATCCTAAGACGCATGCAGATTGAATGATGGTGGAAAAATGCTCTTGGATAAATGCTTGTAGCAATTGCGACCCCTAATCTTTTTGTTGCCAATTGCCACGGCAGGTCACAACCATGGGCATCATTTTCTTCTCCTACTTGTCTTTATAGAAAATTGTAACTTTATTTGAACTGACGTGAGCTCAGACAAGATTGGAGTAAGGATGGAGTTAAGAGCTTTAATTGCAAACTAGGAACTGTTAAAAAGTTCTCAGTGCGGATATCTCGATCCAGTCTGATCTATATCCATTGGTAAAAAGGCAATGTAAAATGAGAATTAAGTTAAACAAAAATAATTATGACGAAACTGATTCTAGTCTCATCCAAGTCACCGACGAAAGAATCAATGAATTACACTAGTCTGCATACTGATTAATTCATGAATCATGGAAAGAATATACATATATATCTATATATACGTATATATATGCATATATCAACAAATAAGTATTATGCTATGAAGCACCTTTCATTAATATAGAGAATTTGCTGAGAAGAATAACAACACTATCCTACCACCCAAACAAAAAATACAATGAGCTAGTGAGGTTAGCATCTCCTCATTTCCTTGAACCTTTAATGCGGAGTTTAAGATCAATGACCTCTACGAACCAGACCAGTTAATCTTCGACGCTCCTCTTATTTTGAAATAAGTGAACGACTAAACATCTAATGAATTGCCACTGTGCCTACCAGTTTGTTCGGGTGCTGACTTAGTATGTACCTGACGAACAAACTGTCCTTTCACTCGAGGACGCTGCTCTGCAAGTTTTTTCCTGCTTTCATACCGTACCTGTGAACAAATTAATCCATATTCTCAAATCGTAGCGCATAGTTTTGAATGATGGATGAATCATGATAATATGACCACCCTAAGGATGTTCATCTTCAGTTCCATTCTCAATAATTAGAAGTAATAATAAATAATGATTCCACAAGATGAATTGATAACCAGTAATATGTATACCTTCTTCTCATAGCATCTGTCTTTCCGCTTCAAGCGAAATTTGGTTAGAGCTGCTTCTCTTTGGACAGTTCGATGGCAGTTTCTGTCCTGAATTGGAAGACTTTCTTCATTCCTGCTCTCTGTAGCAGTTCGAGCAACTGCTACTTGATCAGCGTTGCCATTGCTTATGCAACCAGTGCTATTAAGATGATTAGCAGCATCATAACCGAAACTGCTGCTTGCACTCTGATCAGTGGCAGAGAAAAAATACTGCCGATCCTCTGATGATTCCAATTTGTGCCTCTGCTTGAGCTCGGTTTGGTTTGTGGAATTGTTGGCATTATGATCCACCAAGTTATGAAACTGCTGAGAGTTACTGGTTTCAACATTGGATGGATCAAATGCATTCACTTGAAAAGATGGCCCTCGATTGTGAGCCGAACCAGGACTCTGCATTGTCAAAAGGCCTGATTGTGTACAAAATATGGTAGGCACTACGGAACCATCGGCACTGGATAGACTGTCAAGCCTTATTCTTTTCACTGGAACTCGGACAGGAAACAGTGTCTTTTGAGAAAGCATGTTATTCTGAGAAACTTCAGCACATCCAGAACGACCAGTGGCCAGAGAAAGCATATTAATCTGAGAAGTTAGTGCCAAACCATTCGCAATGGAGTTATAATCAAGGTTGTGGCTGGACAATTGTCTTTCATACTCTTTCTGTTGATTACATATGCTAGCTGATGACTGCAAAGGTTGCAGTGCCCTGTTTACATATCTGCGTTTAAATATTTGAGTCAATTAGAAAGCCAGTACAAGTTTCAACGGTTAGGAAGTCACATCAAGACACAAAGATATATTTTGCCCAGTAGTAACAATAAATAAGAAGTTACATGTTGTACCCAATAGTAACAGTAAATAAAAATTCCGGGCTATCATACAAAAACCTTTTCTCTAGTACCTCATGGAAAATTTATTCATTTACGGAGCTATACTTTTCCTCCAGAAGCATGGTATCTACAGGTAGCTCATGGTTTTATGATAATAAATTTATAGTACCATCTGAAGAGAGCTGCTATACTAGCAGGCTTCAAAACGGGAAGCACAAAATCTGTTCCCAGCTTGTGTGCATTGCAGTTCTTGCCTTCCAAGGAGTTAATTAAATCAAGGAACCCCATGGTCCAAACTAACAAAGCTAGACATGCATACGTTCCTGCTGCAGAAGCCAAAAATATATATATATATATATATGAAATAATTATTATTAGGATTTTATTTTTATTAATATTAGATTTTCTATCAGGATTTTACTTTATTTTATTAAAGATTTATTTTATTTTAGGAAAGATTTTATTCAAATTTATTTTAAGTAGGATTTGTTGAAATATTTAATTTTGCTTTATTTTTAGTAATTTTAAGAATGTATTAGCCTATTTAAAGGATTTAGATGATTAGGGTTAAAGATATTGATGAATATGAAAAATCGAGTTATTGAAGACTCCGTGCCTGTTCTCCCTCCTTCTCTTCTTCTTTCTTCCCTATCTCTTAAACTTTTCTCTCTCTATTTTTATCTCTTTGATTTATTCTCTTTCGTCCTACATCAACTTTGGTATCAGAGCAAAGGATCCTACAAATTTTCACAACCCTTATTGCTGTTCTGGTCTTAAACAAAAAAAAAAAAAAAAAAGCAGCCGCAGCCACAACCGTCGCCACCGCCTCTACGCGCCATCAAGCTTTAAGAATACATTTTGCGCAATTTTAGCAATATTTATCTCCGGCGAACTCCACCAGTGGCATCACCTACCTCCGGCGAACTTGCCAGTGACTCCGGCGACCTCTGGCGACTTTCCGGCGAGGTTCAGAATACTCCAGGCCACATCTCGGTTCATTTTGGTGGATTTCAGAGCAGTAGTGCACTTCCGACTCCCAATTCGAA
>QLOD02000033.1:960555-990144 GCA_003260245.2 Sideroxylon spinosum
CTTCTTTCTTCCCTATCTCTTAAACTTTTCTCTCTCTATTTCTATCTCTTTGCTTTATTCTCTTTCGTCCTACATCAGTTCCCCTTCAATCGATCAACTTAGTTTTCTATTAATCAATAAACTAAATCTGCATTGCACACAAAATAACAGAATATAAATAAATAAATAAAATCCATAGAAAATGTAAGTATCAGAAACAGAAACTCACCGCGAGAAGGCTGATGCATCAGAGTGATTCAATGTGAGCATTCTGTCCCTAACTTGATTCAAAGAACCATTTGGATGGGATCTCCTCAAGGAAAGATCCAGTAGTGGTGAAGAATCAACATTGTTTGTATCAATGGAAGCAGAGCTTCTATAACTGTATTTTGGGTAATTATCAAATGTTCCTATTAAATCAATGGCTTCTGTAGAAGAGTTGACAAGATCACGGTTATTATCACAAACTTCATTAATGATATTAGCATGCTTCCTTTGACTTTCAGGTTGCGCATCTTCTCTCTCAATTACATTATCATCTTCACAGACAGGCACCACCAATCCTAATTTAATATTAATACAGCAAAATGTCAGATGCCTTCCTACTATTGGAACTGAAGGGTATCTACCATGATTAAGAAGTGACAAGTATTATACCCCAATCTTCACAATCATGCATCGGTAATTCAATACCCGACTCGGCACTTCCTTTTTGCTGCTGTCCTTCCATCTCAGTCACGGGAGATTTGCTCCACTTGAGCTGTGAGGGGTCCTGCATGTTTTCTGTGCATTCTCCCTCTGCCTCCAAGTCTGGCTTTGTACAAGAGCTCTGCAGGAAGGGACGGCAAGCACAGTTTATACATGAAAAAACATGTAACCAGTGATAAAGAAAATTTCTTTAATCCATGGATGGTCATAGAAACTCTGAAATATACTATAACAATACACAAACAATTTAATTCAGTTTGGGTTGTTCACAAACCAATTGCAACATGATCCTACAGAGCTTTAAAAACACTTTCTTGTTTTATCCACTAGATGCAGCAAAATTGCACATTTTAGTATACTCTCATACCAATGGAGTTAGAGGCTCAGTACCCATTCAAGCATTCTTTACCTTTCTGGTCAGTAGAAGACTCTGTCATCAAACAAGAGGCACGAGATACCCTGGACCCATCAACCCCCAAGAGGCAGTCCCATCAATCCAAAACAAACTTGAACACTTTCACTATGTTAGGAAAAACAAATGTTTTCCAAGAATTAGAATAACATTTCCAATTAGGTAAGCCAGTCATGATCCCTTTGAGGCACCAATAAAAAGATGGGGTTTTAATGGTTTAACCAAAGCACCAAATTATCAGCAAGTGATTCTGGGTTTGCCATTTCAGATCAGTTCTCTCTTAATTGCCCCTAGCCCGTACATTAATGCCATGGGAATACTGAAGGAGTAGAATATTTCCAATTGATGCTCAGAAGTTCTACTTTTGTCTTACAAACAGATTGAATAATCCCTCGATAAAAAAGAAATTGTTGCCTTAACACAGTATCATGGGGGAGAAAAAAGGGTATATGTCTGTCCATATAAATATGATCCTTAGAAAACAAATAAGATGCACAGAAGGACGTGGGATAAAGTACAGTGTATTTCTCAGAAAATGAAAAACTCTACCTGAGCATCACTTCCTTTTTGAATGCATTCCCTATTTCTCTGAATACAGGACATATGACCACTTGAATGGTTACTGGAAGCATTGTTTTCAGCTGTGGCTTCGACCTTTTGTTGTGCAACACTCTCATCTTGTGGGCCATGTCCTCCCATAGTTGACTGATTGAAAACATAAGAAAATGAAATATTCCATCAGAATGTTGACTTCCAATTTATGAACAAGAAACAAATCGAGTAATGTGTCAAAGAGGAGCATAGATTGAAGATACGGGTTGTCTCCTCCAAACATGCTGCCACAAGTTCCTAAGTTCATTTTTTCGCATGGGCTTGATAAGAAAGTCTGCAGCACCTCTCAACATGCCTTTATAAACCGTGCTAACTGAATCATTTGAGGACATCACTGCACAATCAGGGAATAATTAGTAAATTGTACATAAATTAAAATATTCAGGCAAATAGCAATTCAAATCACTGCTACACAGCGTACACTCAAAAATTTGCATTTGTTATCTTACTTATAACGGGAATGTTTTTGCATATGTCATGCTCCATAATCAAGGTAAGAAGAGCGAATCCAGATATCGAGGGCAATTCAACTTCTGTCAATATAAGGTCTATGTTATGAGGTTTTCCCTTCAGTACCTCCCACGCCTTTAAACCATCAGGAACAGCAGCGACTGCAAACAAAAAATTATAATTCCTGATTAGTTTCCAGAGTGACATGTCTATACATTGTTCACTTTTTTGTACATGTCACGAAAACAGCACCAAGTGAAATTTTCTCATTCAACAAGGGCTTAACATACTTGTTATACCACCAAAAATTTTTTAAGAAACTTCCAACTTAAAAACTAATGGCCATTAAGATTGAGAGCCCATGATGGTTGTACTTGTTGATAGCCATTAAAGTAGACCCCTTGAAATTGAAATTGAATAATAAAAATCAGCCCCTACAAAACTTTTATATTGATAATTGTTTAATTTGAAGGGCTCTAGAAGATTGTCGAACAGATGCTTTTGATGCATATCGTACATGGATGAAATACTAGATAATTTCTCCTCTTCATGGGATGAAACTTTAATTTCATAATTCAGAAAATACTGTAACCAGTAAATGCCCACAACTCTCTCTCCTAGGAATCTCCAAGCAATTAGGACTACTTTCTCTGTAAGACATGCCAACATTTGGAATACATAATTTGACCCCTTCCAACACAAAGATTCTTGAAATTCTACCTTTACTATTTCTCCAAAACTTCAGGTTCTGGAATTGGAAAGAGCAGTCCAAGTTGTACGAATCGCATTGTCAATTGAATTCCCAGAAAAAAAAAAAAAAAAAAAAAAAACAAAAAAGACAAAAAAAAAAAAAACAAAAACTTTCAGGTCAAATAATCAAGAAAACACGAGAGCTTACCTGACAGAAATCAAATTCCATAAAAAAACCATTCGAAAGTTGGCCCAACTGAATCAGATTAACTAAACTACGCTGAAATTATAGAAATACCACTCGAAAAGTAAATAAACAAACCTCTGTAACTGCATTTCCTGAGAAGCGCTGCTACAATCTGCCGAGTCGAATCGTCGGCTTCGACCAACAACACTCTCAGAACCATCCTAGGAAGAAACCTCTCCCACCCTATGACCGACGACGACGTCGTACCATCTTCCTCCTCCTCCTCCTCCTCATTCTTCCGTGCCTCCACCTCTTTCAATTCCAAATTCACATCTTCATCACTGCTCACCACCACTTCACCCATACCCATTTTCTCACTCTAAACTCCAAATCTGCGGGGAGAGAGAGAGAGAGATTACAGTCTGTGGGTGCTACGTAACCATGGAGGGAAAGGAGTGAAGCAAAAGTCTCTCGGGGTGTCCTGAATTTCTCAACTCTTTCGCCGAAATTCTTTTTTTCTCTTTTTTTTTTTTGGGGGTAAGTATTTCGCTGAAATTCCTTTCTTGGATCTAAAAATATCTTAACAAGTGGCCAACAGAATCACCGCAATCAATGGACGCTCGAAATGGGATGATCGGACGGTGGAGGTACAGAGACAAGCGGTAACAGCCTCAACTTTGATCACCGCCCTGTCTCCCTTACAATTACATTTGGGAAATGGAGCCGAGGAGAAATACCTGGAAGGGTATGTATGGCTCAAATTCGCCACGTCGACTCAACTTTTTTTTTCCCTTTTTTTTTAAAACAAAAGGTCATTGATCATTGGCCATTCTCACCTTTTTTTTTTTTTTTTTCCTCGCATGCTTTTTTAATTTAAAATTAAAATAATCTTACCAATATATTTTAAATAATATATATCATAGTTAATTCATTAACTTGATATAAATTAAAAAAATAAAGTTTAAAATCAATTACTAGGACCTTGATTATCAAAGTTTAATATTTCATTTCGTGTTTGAACGAAAATAATGATATAATCAAAATATTAATGCTGTAAAAAAAAAAGTTTATCATTTCTGAATTTACAATTTTAATATTTATCACATTATAAAATTATTTTTAATTTTTATATATTTATGGAAAGGGTAAAAAAGTTATATTATATAAAATATTTTTAAAAAAACTACTCTTTAATAATAATTAATAGCAATTGTAAATTAAAGTGTAATACTGTAACATTGAAAAGAATAATGTCTATTTTGATCTAATTAAATACTTAAGGGAGTCTGCATAATTTATTCATTTTATCATTATTTTTTTGTCTAATATTTAATATTAGATTTATCTTATATTTAAAGACACGTATTATATTTGAATTTTAAAAATCCTCTAAGTCCTATCATTTCTAAACATTTATTTTCTAAATCATTCATAATCAGAGTAGAATAAATATTATATCAAATAATATGTTTTATTAAATAAATTTAGAAAGAAAAAAAAAAAGGGATATGAGATTAGCCATGCAATGGGTTGGGTTATAATTGGAGATATTTTAAATTTTTTTATTATTGGGACGCTTTGCTCCTGAGTTTTATGTGGGTCCCACAAAGGAAGATATTTTATTTATTTATTATTTTATTTTATTTTTTGTTTTTTTGGGGGGGGGGGGTAATGGATAGGATTGTACACACGTGGTGGGCATCACTTGATTTCTTGGAGTTGTGGTTTTTTGGAGTGGTCAAAAACGCCATCTTTTATTTCTCCGGAAATATGCGTGCTAATTCTTCACTCAGCGTCGTTTACTCGCCTCCCCATTCGTGGTTATCCAGTGAGGTCGGAGGAGTTCCACAGCCAACCAATCTTTTGCGTGTGTGGCGATTTGAAATGGCGCGTGGGGTAGTTCTTAGACTGGTTGTTGATTTAATGATTAACAAAATGCAAATATCTAGGGAACGGTGCATCGTTATTGGTGAGCGTAATCTATCTAACTTCTCTCCGTGCGACTTAATGGACGGTTCTGATTAATTCACGCTTCTTTCTTTCAGTCCAACCACTGGTTATGCGCTCAAGAAAAGAAGCAGCCGCACAGACTCCACTCGGGATTAGCATTCATCGTTTATACCTCCAAGTTGGTTGAAGATACATCCTTGTCTACACGTGTCTCCTATTCTAACGACAGTTGGATAAAGAACTTTTATAAGTTTGGTGTCATTTGTTTTTTTTTCTTTGTTTTATGTATTTTATAGTTTTAAAATCGTAAAGATAAAAAAATAAAAAATACTTGATTTTTTTATTTTAAGATTTTTTTTTACTTTTCAGTAAAAAAATTTAAAATAAATTTTTTCATTTTTTAATTCATATGTAAATCCATATAAATTTTGAAAGCATAAGTTAGCAAGTACATTTACAGCTGTTTTTTTTTTTTTTTTTTTTGCTAATCACAAAATAGATGATGAGCTCAAAACAGAACATATAAAACAAAACTAAAAAAACAAATCAATATCACCTTCATATTTAAAATTTACAATGATCATTATCCTAAAGAAGCGTTTGATTTATCAAAATTCACTAATTGTTTCTAACTTTTTTTCAATTTTTTTAGGTTAAATTTTGTCATATATCACTTTTATATACGCTTTTTGTTTTTTTCTGGTACTTTTTTCCTATCCAAACACCACCTAAAATGATTATAGTTAACACCATGTTTAGAAACATTCATTTCCTAAAAATATTTTGATTTAATTTAATTGATAAAATTTTTTATTTGAAATACATATTTAAATTTAAAATTTAAAATGAATTAGTTTTGGAAAATTATCAAATTTGACTATGTCAATCAAAAAAATAATCTAAATATAAAATATAAAAATAAATTTATCTACTTACATAGATCGTTTAAAAAGATCATAAATTCTCTTAAAATATTGTTATTGTTTTTTTTTTTTTTAAATTTCAAGTGATATAAAATTTGCTGAAACTTAAGTGATAAAATCAAATCAAATCTAACTCCTAAATCTTATTCCAAACATAAGAATTTGTAAAAATTTTCATCAAATACCATCAAATTCACCATTTATTTAAATCAAATCAAATCCCACCAAACAAAATCATATATTTTTATGCTTAAATTTATTAGTAATATATAAATGATGAATTAGATTAAGTATTTTTGATAAAGTTAATTAGCTTATCGAAATTTCAAAACATATATGAATTAAGAGCATATATACACCCCAAAAAAAAATTTTTTCTTCCCTCACCATTATTGAAAATGAGAGAAAGTTATAAAAGAAATTCAATGTACTTTCCACATATTTTCCATAATTATTTTCTTTTTACTTTTTACTTTTTCCTTATTTTTCACTCCCCCCAAATAAAAATAAAAATAAAATCTAACCAAGCAAACATAAATTATTAAATCTGTAACCGTTATATGGTATCACCATTCTTCGTATGCCTCTCATTTCCTAATATACAAAGGATTGCATTTGCAACTAAGAAAAAACACTATTTTCTGGCATTTTCAATTTTCTAATTTCAGAACCAAGAATCTTATTTGTTTAGTTAATTTTTAATTAAAGATATATGTAAGAGCTAATTCTCAAAAAAAAAATGGAAAATGAAAATGAGAGCTAACTTTTAGATATTTTCGTTAGTTTTGAAAACAAAATGATATTTTCAGTTTTCAATAAAAATAATATGTATTTAAAAATAACATGTTAAAATATAATAGATATATATATCTTGTAAAGTAAAAGTAAAAATGATTAATTTATTGTATTAGATAATAAAATAATTATAAAACAATTAGTTTATTTTATTAAATTAGTTTGATAATTTATTTATCTTATAATTTCATTAACTAATTAGATAATCAAATTTCCTTCTGTTATCAAAAAAGCAAATTGATTAGAATATCAGATGTTAGAAAATAATTCATTACATTTGATAATTAACTTAATTTATTATGATATATTAATTGGATAATCTGCTTATTTGATGAATTAGATAATTTATTATATTAGATAAACTAGATGATTAATTTTATTAGATAATTGTATTACAAGATACTTTAAAAATTACACCTCTCTATTTTTATTTTTTTAGATGATAATATAATTGAATAATAATAAAAATAATATATTTCGCTAGCGATTAACTTATGTAACGCATAATATAAGGTAGCATTTGACATAAAAAGGGACCAAAAGTTGCTTATTGGGTGTTCTATAAAATACTAAATTTTATGAATATTTATTTTACTACAATAATTTCTCAACTCAAAGATTATTAAAAGTTACTAAAAATTATCAAAAGTTATTAAAAATTACTTCAAATTACTAAAAAATGTCAAAAATTTTCAAAAATGTTATCAAGCATTTAAAAGTTGATAAAAATTACTATTTAATTCACCAAATACGTTAAAAATTACACTTAATAACTTTCGACACAAAATATCAAAAATTACTAAAAATTATATCTTCAAACGCCCCTATATCTATAAAAATTAATTAAATAATTTTTTGCAATATTATTATGATCAACAATCATATATACACATGTGTGCGTATATAAATAAAATATTCCTATAAATATATGATTTTCAGTGGAAAATAATGCATTTTGTTTTAGTTTTAAATTATCTTACCAACCATAAGCCTTTTGAATCATGATCAAGCGCCATTACTAAAAAATAAAAATTTATCAAAAGTTACTAAAAATTCGTAACTTTTTTAATCAAATTTTACCATCTATTATCTTTATGTCAAATCTTTGTATTTTTACTATACTTTTTTATTAACTTTTTTTCAACAAAACACCCCCAAGTTATGAAGAAGGTCAGCAAAATAACGTGTGGTTGAGATGCTTGAATCACCGACGGATTTAAGGGAGCTAACATAGCAATGCTATGTCAATTCCATGACAGATAATCTAGACCGTTGAATTAAAATCCAATGACTCACGATTAATGTCATGAGCTGACATAGCATAAGTTATGTCAGCCTCCCCTTTTTCATTTGCAACACCACGTAATAGTACTGATCATTCTACTGCAATGTCCTGGATGATAGAGTCTAGATATTTATTGAAAGCCATAAATTTTTTTTAATAAAATAAAGGGGTATTTGTTGGTCAAAAGATGACCAAACATGCATAACAAAAGTATAGAATTTTAATATAAAAATAATATTTAATAAAATTTAATTAAAAAAATTAAAAATTAATAAATTTTAATTGATTTTGACTAAACACCCTCACCTGGAGGCAGCTTATGTGTACTTGTTTATCCCTGCTCCTCGGGAATGTCCTTGTGATCCAAATGCGAGGACAAAGCGTGGGCACTAACCCAAGTAAAAGGCCCCTTGCCTATGTTGGATTTCTGAAAGTGAAAAACAAAACAAATCTGAAAGTGGGCTCTCCATTTCCAGCCCACGGATACGAATCGAGCAGGCTTTTTGAATAGTTTAGCACGAACTTACTTTGTAGGGATTAAGGCCCCGATTGAATGAGAGTAAAACGCTCCTTCAAATTTTATATCCGTAGGACCTATCTCTTACCGTGGTTTGGCAAATCATTTTCTTTTTCTTCTTTCTTTTTTCCCCCTCTTGCTTTTCCTCCATCCATGGGCTCTTCCCGGATAACTTTTGGACAGCCTTGAGGTTAGTCAAAAATTATCCGGCTCTAGACCTCTACTTTTTGACGTTTTAATCTTCGTTATTTTCTTATAAAATTTAAAAAATGTGATATTTATAAATTTATTTCTATAAATTTAATTTTTTAAATAAATTTATAAAAAATTAAATTTTCAATAAATAAATAATATAGCTTCAAATTGTTCAAAAATAATTAAATTGAGTTGGTTTTACAATTTAATATTTAATTTAATGGATAACAAAGTTTAGGATACCACAAAGGCAAAAGAGTTATTTGACTACTTTTTCCATCATTCATCCCCTCTTATTTATAAAATATCCAAACTAAATCAAAAGTTATCCCCCTCTATAAATATCACATTAATGTGGGTCAACCCTCTAAAAATAATACTCCTTCTTATCTTATACCCCTCTAAAACTTATCCCCTAAAATTTTAGCACATCCAATCGGCCCCCTAAATGTATACGATTTGGCTACGTTTGTTTGTTTGAGCGATTAAATGGGGGTTGAATAGACAGTCTATTATTTTTGATCAAGTTAATTTTAGTTATGTGTTTGATTTATAGTATTAGAACTCTGGACTGAATTTCATATCCACAAAATGGGAGATTAGTAATACCATGGGGGATGTGGTATTACTTATCCTCCATCTCTGGATTTGCTTCCCGTCAAAATCTAAAGGCTCAGAATTAATTCATATCACATCTTATGTCAAATCACATCTTTTATCCTATTTTATATCCCGACCAATCAAACACTAAAAAAATAATTATACATACAAAATTAATCTTATATTTTATTCAATCTCACTTATTATTACTTATCTCCCATTGTTCAATCCCACCAAAGCAACGTAACATTTGGCTCGTTGGGCTCACGTTTATCTCACGTTCCGTTGTTAGTCTCTTTTGTTATTATTTTACGGGAACTTTAATAAAATACATAAAAATGAGTTTTTCAAATCAACTCTGGGCGGTGAGAAATAAAATCGAGATGCGTGATATTCAGGCTAATCAAAGTAAATTTCTTTTTATTAAGATTTCTTTTGTTTTTTCAACTATATTTTAAAATTTATTTATTTAATTATATTTTACTTTTAGAGATGAAAATTATTATTAAAATTTATATATTCAAGATTTTTTTAGGAAAGTAAAAAAAAAGTTGAACAAGTATTAAAAAAATATTTTGTAGTCGAAGTGTTGAGAATATCCTTTTAAGGAGTGTTTGATTAGTTAAAATTAAACAAAATTCATTAACTTACGTGATTTTTTTTTGTATTTTTTAATCTAATTTTATTACGTATTATTTTTATATTAAATATTTATATTTTTATTAAACAATTTAACCAACCAACCATCCCTAAAGCTTAGAAAATCAATACAACACAATGACTTTTACTGATCCCCGGTTCTTTGCCTAAAATGTTTGTCTCAATGTGTAGTAAAATGGATGTGTTTGAAGCAAAACATAATACTATAAAATTCTACAAATCTCTATAAACACGAATTACGAAATTATAAAATTTAAATTTTTTAATCACTGCATAAAATACGAGATATTAACTTTTACAAATTTATACAATTCCAAACATACTCAATATAGGATGACTGTACAGAGTATATGGTTTTTACATCATAAAACCGCAGTATTCAAATCAACCTACAATCAAAATTTATTGATATTATTAAATAATATTTATTAATTTAATCAAATTTATTTTAATTATATCCGAATCGTTGATTTAAACATTTCAGTCCCTATCATAAAAAAATCTTGTGCTGCCCCTTAACCGTTATCCAGTGGACGGTGGGGGACCGGATGAACCAATGGGCGGGCCACGTGTCACATGGATTCTGGATGTTTGCTTTGGGTATTCAAAAAATAACTTAAAATTTAAAAAAAAAATTATTTATACAAAAATTATAAATCCATAATTTTTTTTTTATCATTCCAAACAAAATATCGGACTTTTTTACTAAAATATATAAAAGGTGTATTTAAAATTGTATACAATTGTATAAATTTATAAAAATTAATGTCTCGTAATTTATGTAATGAGTAGAAAATTTAAATTTTATAGTCTCGTAATTTATTTTTGTAGAGATTTATAGTGTTTTGTATTATTTTGTTTTATATCAAACACTCCATAATAATACAATTTATAAAATTAAGATAGATGTCATTAATGGCACCAACGACACCCGATATCGTTAATATTTACAAGAATGTCAGCAGATGTGTCGTCAGTACCACTGATAACACCCTATATATGCATAGGACAATAGTTGGTGGGTGTCGTCAGTGACACTAACAACACCCTATTGAGAGTCGTATTGTTCATGAGTGTCTTCAGTATTAATGATAACACATATCCTAATTTTATAAATTTTTCCATCCTAGTCTATTTCAAGCTTGGTTTGGTAACCCGTAACGGATAGCTCAGATACTAGCTACTAGTTTTTTGATTTTTTTTAAAATTACTAAAATTACTTCTCTTACATTTTAATTTTCTTTTAAACCTTCGAGGGTAAAAATATCAAATTAACAAAAAGTTAAAAAAAACTAATTATTAAAAAGCTAGCTTTTTTCCTTTTCCAAACATAAAAAAAGTTAACTTTTTAATAGTTAGCCACAAAAAAAAAAATTAGTTTTTTTGGTTACCAAACCAAGCCTCAGTATATTATTAAATTATATATATTTTGATAAAAAAAAAGCCCAAAATATCTATTTATTCCAATTACTAGAAAATTCTCCATATCTGAAACTGGATAATGATTCGAATACTCGCGTCCGACAAAAACGGCGCCAGCCCGATCCAAGGGACACCAACGCCGGTCTCCTCTCTCTCATGAGATTCTCTTCCTTGCTCTGCTCTTCCGATTCCTTCCCCTAATTACGTCTCTCTCTTTTCAAAATTTCTCATTCAATCTTCAGAGACATTATTCACACACACACCCACACACTATTAATCTGCAAAAAATGGTGGCTCTGCTTGCTTCCGCCACCGCCCAACTAACCTTACGCCACCGCCATCAACAACAGCCACCGCATCCATCATGTTGTTCTTCGGCTTCAACTGTGCGTCTCTCCAGCAGCTCCAGCTTGTCTGCTAAACCTCGCCTCTCAGCATTATCCTCAAACCATTCGAGCTTTCTGAACTCGTCCTTGACCAATCTCCAACCAAATGAAACCGAGCCGCCTCGGAACAATCGGAGCAAGGCCCCTGTCGTTCGGATGTCGTGGGATGGTCCGCTCTCTTCGGTCAAATTGATCCTCCAAGGCAAAAACCTCGAGGTGCTTCCTTAATTAAACCCTAATTACTCTGTTTGGTTCCCCGGAAACAGCTGGAAAATCATGCAAAAAAATTATACTGTCAATCTGCAATTTACAACTACTTTAGACCACGTGGTCAGATGGATTCTCAAAAATATTCCACTAATTAGCCCTCGCACATCTTGCGGTTTCTCGGCAATTAAAGCAGGCTATTTAACTTCTTCTTGGCTTTCATAGGAATTTTGATTAAGTTCTGGTCAAATAAATAAAATCAAGATGGTCTGCATTTACAGTTAACTGATGCAGTTAAGAAGCATGTGGAAGAGAAGGTGGGCAAAGCAATTCAGAAGCACAGCCATCTGGTGAGGGAAGTTGACGTTAGGCTGTCAGTTCGAGGTGGAGAGCTTGGGAGAGGCCCGAAAACCAGGAGATGCGAGGTAGAGACTTGACCTATGAATATGAACCATAATCTTATCAATGTGTGTCAATCAAGTTATGTAATTTGGATGATTTACTTATGAGGTTTTTTTTTTTTTTTTTTTAACAAGGTGACTTTGTTTAGTAAGAAACATGGTGTTATTCGGGCCGAGGAAGATGCAGAGACTCTCTATGCGAGTATAGATTTGGTATCCTCCATTATACAGAGGAAATTGAGGAAGATTAAGGAGAAGGAATCTGACCACGGTCGGCACATGAAGGGGTTTGATAGATTAAAAGTGAGGGACCCTGGGGCACTGTTAATGGTGAATGATTCACAGTCGGTGTCTCCTAAAGAAGAGGATGAAGAAGGAGGAGGAGGAGACTTCATCAATGAGGTTGTCCGTCACTTATTATTATCATTTCATTTTTTATTTTTATTTATTTATTTATTTTGGCAGCTTATTTAGTGAAAATAGTTTTTCATATGCTTGCTTGCATAGATCTAGCTAACTGAGTCAAATTTCATGTTCTACACATTACGTAAAATTATTATTATTGTTAGCACTAAACCAGGTTTCACCTTGTTGGGTGAAATAAATACATCATGAACTCTCCCCATAGCCACACAATCTATTCAGCCAGTTCATATGAACAAATTGGTTTTTATATTAATGTTCTCCCATCAACAATAAAAGCTATGTTTCATTTCTCTGTCCATGATGATAATAAGCAAACTGATTTCAAGTCTTTTGCTGTACCAGTGGGACTGTTTAAACAAAACTGCAGTCTCTCCTGTCTTTGTACTACCGTCTCTTCTTTCACAAGCCAATCAGATTAAATTTATTTACTGCATGCTGAGCGACTGCAGTCCTAATCTTCATTCTACCCACAAGGTTTTTAGTTTCTGTAGCTTTCGTGTTATTGCTAGCAACGAATCCTTGTTTGGTATTGCCCTTTAGCCATAGGGATTGATGAAATTGCATCTCTTCTTAGTATGACTATTATCATTATAAGGCTTGCAGTTGCCCCCCCCCCCCCCTTCATCGCTAGGAGTTCAAAATGGGGAATTTTGGGGGAGGGGAGATGACTCAAACTCACATAGTTAGTGTGGGTGGAGGGGTTTTTCGCCAACTGCACCAATCTCACTCATCACAGTTTCCTCTTACGGTGCCAGACTATGAAATTACTCCGCGCTTGGTCTCAACACTATTGCCCCATTTTTAGGCTCTAAAGAGATTGGCACAAAATGTTAAATGGTGAGGCCAATGACTTCTGGTCATGAATTCACGAACAGACTTGAAATCTAAACTTGTTGATCTTTATGGCATTATTTCGTTGATAAATTTCCCACTCTCTTCTATTGTACTGCGAAGCACTCTCAAAATCTTGGCAACTTATTCTTTAACTTTACTCTGTTTCTTGAATTCCATGTTTGCCGTAGTGTATGGGCCTCTGTACTGAATATATTGTCCTGGACAGCGGATATAGAATGCACACAGTTCTAGATGCTTAGTTTCACACATTTCACCAATGCTATTCGGTCAATTTAATCTTTTATGGAGAGCATGAGTTTATTACACCATCATTCATTAAATTTTAGTATTTTTTCATTGTCAGAATATGGTGTTAAGCAATAATTGATCAAAAAAATATGATGGTAAACAGTACTAGTCCCATCCCTGCACTAGTGCAATCACAGCAATGGCTTCAAATTTTGGGAACTCTTTGTTGTACACTGTCCTTTTCTTCCACTAGCCCACCATATGCTCACTACATAAAACCATCTTTCAGATTGTTCGTACAAAATACTTTGACATGCCACCCTTGACTGTTGCTGAAGCTATTGAGCAGCTGGAAAATGTTGACCATGACTTCTACGGGTTTAGGAATGAAGAAACTGGTATGATTTAGCATTTCTACCACTATTTATTTAGCTCTACTGGTTCATGCTTTATATTCTGATTGTTATATTCCTCTATGCCCTTGCTCCAGGTGAAATAAATATTGTATACAAAAGAAAAGCTGGAGGTTATGGGCTTATTGTTCCAAAAGAGAATGGCAAAGGTGAGAAATTTGAGCCCGTGATGGTGGAAAGGATAGAGAACCCTCCTTGGCAGAATAGATAATCCTTGTGAAGAAAAATCACTTTGCAAGATATTAGAGTATCAATATCACATTGCCTCTGGATTAACTTAAGGGATTGATAAGTAAAGTTTCAAGGCATGTGGAGATGACATAATTTAGGGTATGAGATCGAAGTGAAGAGGCAGTTTGAAGTCTGTGAAAGTGTTTTTATGGATGGTCATATTTGTAAGATGAGATGCTCCATTTGTTGTGCGACACAGGAACTAGAGAAGTCGTTCTATAACCACTTTATTTCACATTTAGTATACTCCTGGGTTGACCATATAAATTAGTTTCTATCTTCTCTATGTATTTCTTTCTTCCTCTGGCTATGGCAAAATCTTAAAAGCATGTGGTCCTTGCATGTGTTTTTGTCATTGCTCAACTTGTTACAACCTTCATATGTTTTTTTCCAGAAGTTCGTACTCAACTTATGTATTTGCTGTAGTAGTATGTATAGGTTATTTTAATAAAGAAGCTAAAATGCTATTTATGTCTCTTGCATCATTCCATTTGAGGTTGCATTTGCTATGGGCTTAAAGGGAGTAAATTTTACTTCTTTAATTTTTTTATTTTTTAATTATATTTGAAACACTATAAAAATTTAAATGTTAAAATTTTCCATTTTTCTGAAGGCAAAGGGGAGGAAATTTAGCTAGATTTAGACCTTAAAAGACATTCAGTCTCATCCAATTTATTCATAAGCTTATTTTTAGTCCAAATTTGCAATCAAATTTTCAAAAAAATTGAGAAATATTCTTCCAAAATAATTTTGAATTTGTGTTGTCTACGCCTTTTAGCAGTTAACGAAAATAGAAGGTTCTGATATTAAATATAATATTTGTAAATTCTGTAATGGCATTTATTACATGTGAATTAATAAAATCGCTCTAATTAGTTATGTTGTATGTCAAGCGAACCAAGCCATCTAAGGCTCGCTTAAGTTCAATTAAGACTTTAAATATAAGTAGATTCAATTTGAATTACAATTTTTCCTTTGTTGTACTATTGAATTTAATTAAGATTCAACTTAATAAATATAATATAAATTATCAAGGACACTAGTAGTCAACTCAACTAAGTTAATTTACACCCATAACTTTAATTAATTATCCTTCTAAAAAAGTAAGATTGCATTTGTATTTATAGATTTGAAATCAATAAATTTAATACTAATTACTAAGAAAAATACTCAAATATAACTTTATTAGTTGGGATAAAAATTTAATTATGGAGTAGAGAAATTTAAAAGATAATTTTATAAGAGATTCAAAATCATCACAAAAAAAAAAAAAAAGTAAATATAGTTAAAATCCTTCGTGATAACAGCTCCATTATTTTAGGAAATAATGGTACCATTGCTTTAATGGTAATCATCAATAATTATGAAAAAATTTCATTTAAATATTTAATTATCTAAATCGAGTATAATAATTTAATTTTTTTAGCTCATATTATCATTCATTCTCAAATATGTTCATACAAACCAAAAGGAATACTTATCATAATTTTCTAATGTACCGAATATTAAAACTACTTCACCATTTCCGTTCTTATTGACAACCAAACCTAGTATTCCAATAAGCAACTCCAAGACTCGCCATATTATAGTAAGAGTAGTGTAGTTTCTAATGAAGCTAGGTGCGGTAAACGAAATTAAGGTGGTGTGCGTCTGTGCTTCTTGTGATTAAATTGACAAGTAGATAAACCACCTCCGTCGTCCACTTAAGTCACCCCACTTCGTAGTAGTCATCTTGACTCATCTTCGCCCCAACAATGCCGGGTACCGTCCCTAATGAAAGCTGCACAAAATGAACGATGGCCTAGGACAGTCCCTAGCGAAAGCTACACGAGATGAACGATGGTGATTAGACACTCAAATGTCCCCAGCACATCCCCCCCCCCTACTGAATATTACACCGTGGCATATATGATATATCCAATAACATGAAGCAACTGACAATCAGACAATTTCAGCAAACTGGCTTTATAGAAAACAGCTTAAGATAAATTTTAAATGCCCCTGCGCACAAACATCAATGTCAAAAGTACAATGTTGTGAATGGCTGCACAAGAAAGAGATCCAAAAAAGGGGGGAAAAAAATGACTAAACAAAATCAGAAATTCTATGGTTCAGAATAATTTAGTACCATGACCTTCAAACAACCATGCTTGTTTTGGTGAGGCAAATTGATTAAAAACTTGTAACAAAAGCCAATGGAAGACTGCCTGTGCCATTGGAGTTAATATGTTTGAAGAGTAGTCTACAAACAACGGACTGCTCCCCCAGCAGCATAACTGTCAAGCCTTCTATTGCCTCTGAGTTGACTACAGACGGATCTTAGGGATGTTTGCCCCATTTTTCTTACCAGTAGGAATGCTCTTTATAAGGATAACAGATGAACCATTCTTCTTCGATTTTCTGGGAAACCTGCAAGACACCCATTGATGAAAAGAATACCCTTCAGTCACAACACACTAGAGCAGCAAATGATTATTGAGTATTAAAAATGTCAAAAGCCAAATGCCGCACACAAGGCCACTTGCCTCTTTTTAAGAACTTGCTCGGGAGTATTTGACATCTCTTTGTAGTCTTTGTCCATTTTGGCACTTTGTGCATGTACCTGCATGGGATATATATATATATTTTTAATAATTAAACCGTGATGAAGATTGTGCCTAGAAGTGGGAAGAATATACAGTCTACAGGCCAACAGATGTTTGCTCCTCTGCAACATGTAACATTAAACATCTGAACAAATCCTACTGAAGGCACCATTTCCATTCCATGACAACCAATATATATAAGGCAATTCAACTCTTCTTATCCTTATAGTTTTAAGTTAAACAGCACTATCAACCCCTCCAGAATTATTATGTGGTGTGCTGTGATTATTAGCTTCAAAACTAAAGGTGCTTAACCGATGAGCTAAATATTTGGAAGAAAATTTCAAATTTGGCAGAATGTATTCAGCAATTTATTTGATTGCTCGTGACTAGCCATACCTCAGAGACCAAATTTCCTCCATGAATCCCTCTTATTCCTGTTTATGGAACAAAGAGTTATCTTGGACCTACACCAAGGTACTGATGGTCATTGACATAACAGATGTCGTTTCTAGTCTCTCTGGAAATGGAGGCGGGTTTGAAGAAAGATCTTAAAGGAGGCCTCCTTTGCCTGCCACCTAAACTGTGCTGGAGAGGCCATGATTTCAATAGGACCAAGGATGTCCATTGATTTACTTAACCCACACCTGCATCAGGCAGAAAATATGCACAAAGTTGACACTTGGATGTCCGGCTAAATACTTCTAAACAGGTTGAAGGTTTGTAATAAATGCAAAAGAGCAAACCTACTTTTGGCTTGAGGGAAAATGTATTTTTATCTGTGTGTCACAGTGTGCAATTTTAACCTTGAATATTCATGATAGCACAGCTATAGATAATCTCGAGCAAAGCTTCTTGAGAAAAAGGACACATAATTACTAGTATCTGGGGAACAATCAATAATTACCCAAAGTTTCAAACAGAGTTCAGCAAGAGACGTGATTATTAGAGTAGTAGATTAAACTATCCTTCCCGACACAAAAAAGAAAGAGAGAGAGACAGAGAAGAGAGAGAAATTGAACTCAGCATACCATCCGTCAAACTTCATATATAGAAACTCAAATTCAGCAAGGACTAGATCAACATATGCTGATTTAGCAACTAAAAGCAATTTGTGGACATGAAGCCAGAAGTATATTTATGCACCTCCATTAATCAGGAATCAATAACGTTACCTAATCGAGTATATCATCGCATACTGCAACTCTGAAGAGATCGATTCATGAATTATCTTAGCAACTGCGTTGATATCCTTCATCTGGTTATAATTCACAATGAACTAGTGATGCAGGTATATGATAACATGGCCCATCAAATTGAATGTCATGATTTCAGATGTTGCCTTATCATCAAATGAAACCTCTAAACTAAAGGATGCCTCAAATTTCTAATTGACTCCCCATCCATGGTACTAAGACAGTAATTAATTATGCAGGCCTAAGGCCATAACACAAGGTAAAGAAAACAACAATATTCCTAGTTGGCCAGGTAGGATACTCTCAATCATGCTCGAGCAATATAAGATTTCAATGAAATTCCCATATCTTATTCACTGTTAGAAAAATAATAATAAAAGTAAAATACAATAAAGGATAGGAGCAGAGATGATCCCAGAATTTCTAGTTGTTCTTAACATCGTTGTCTCCAAAATTCTAAACAAGAAAACAGGAGAGAAACTAGCAGCAATCCCAACTGTCAGGGAGAGAGAGCTCTTTCAATTTTTTATTAAAATAACAGATGAAATTATGTAACTAATCAGCATATGCCAATCACTACTGGCATACCAAAAGTAATTTTAAATGAGTCCATAAAACTAAATGCGTGACATAGAAGAATGAATTGCACACAATAATGATGTGTTTGGAGTGAGGATTTGGTTCGGGAAAAGAAAAGAGAAGGGAAAAGGAAAAGGCAGGAAAAATATGAAAGAAAAATTAAATCCCAAACACATATCCATCTTTGAATTGACTCAAAAATATAATAAAATAAATGTCATTCATCAATATATTAATTTTTTTAATTTCTCAACGTCCATATCCCTCTCTTCCCTCACCCCCCCCCCATTGGGGGGGGGGGGGGACAAATCGTTGATCCAAACACACCCTAACGGTCATAAGAAACCACAAGAAAGTTCATATTAAATGTAACTGTTCTAAAACCCCCAACTGAAAGTAGCACAAGAGGTGAAAAAATGGTTATTGAATGAGGTGGGGGTCATTGAATGAGTTCAGTTACCAACATTAGGAAGTATGCAATTGGATGCAAAAAAGGAAATTATATTGTGAAAAATCCAGGTGGATTGGCAAGAGAACTATACGACTGTAACTCTATGCATTTCAACAGATACCAGCATTGGAAGAATGCAGTTAGATGCAAAAAAAAAAAAGTTGTGAAAAATCATGGCAGATTAGCAAGAGAACCATACCACTGTGACAATATTGCATGCAACCATGGAAGCTTCAAATTTCAATACACTCAATAGTAAATTTTTTAACTCCAAGGAGCATGAATTGAAGTTGGAAAAGTAAAACAATGTGAATTCTGCAGAAAAGCCATTTACAACAATCTAGATTCCTGTACTGACGACAACAGCAATCTCGAAGCTATTGAGGTAACATAAAACAACGAATTTATATGATAACAAAGGCCTAGTCCTCTTATCTAAGTGTAAGTTGATTCCAGTAATCTTATGGCTATTGTTCACCATATTGTATACCATGATCCGCATTGCAGTAAAAAAGCAAAAGAAATAAAAATAAAAAAATGCTGTCACCCGCTTCATCAAAACATGCAAAGAGTTTGACATCATAACAGAATGGACCGCATAAATTATCAGTTCAACTAGCTTGAGATTCAATGAGCATACTCCATATAAGGAAAGTAATTATTATTTTCCAATTAAAACCCAATTTAAATGACAAAATGAATGAGGAGAGGACTATCAATTACTATAATTGTAATCAGTAACTCACCTCATTCGATGGCATCAAAAGTTGTTCTTCATTTGCATCCTTGGATGAAGTAAACCGCTTTGGTTTCTTCTCTCCACCAGCATTCTCATCTTCCAAAGCATTCAGTCTCCTCTTCTTTAACCCAATGTTCATCGACTTACTCTTCTTCTCGCGGACTCTCCACATATTCTTCCTTCTGAATAACAACTTCTCACATTTCCACGATGGATAGCTCGTATCTATCACTGTCACGTCGGTGCGCGAGAAGGCCGATAGATCAGCATGAGACTGCTCATTGTCTTCAATATCCACAGAACCAACATCAGCATCAGCATCAACATCAAAATTCTCTTCTTTCGTCAACCTCAATGAATCGCTTGCTTGCCTTGTCTCCGCACAACTGTTGTCACCACTGGAAGGTAGCGTCGCCGAAACGCCCCCGTCTCTCTGCCCATCGTCGTTCTCACTCCCGACATTTGACGATGTCGAAAGAACGCAAATTTTAGGGTTTGGTTGCTTGCGCGAGCTCTTCTTTCGTTGGATTCTCGGCAAATCGTTGGAGTCTCCCATGTTAAAGAGCTCCGCGAGAACATTGCTCATTATACCAAACCATTCTTTCTCTCCATTTTCCCGATATTTCTCGGCAGTTTGCTTTCGATCAAGTACCGATTTTTCGCTGGGCTCAGCTGAACTCGAGTTCAATTTCGGGCCAACTTTGGTGTCGGAGAGCTTAGTATCAGAAGAATTGGAGAGGTCGGAGTTTTGGCGGTTGAGAAATTGCACGAGATCGAGGTCGTCGTCGCCGGCCGGAAAACCTTTGGACGATCGGAGCCGATCAAGCCAATTGGAAACGGACTTGCGGGTGGATATCGAACAAAGCATTTTCGAAATGAGGATGAAAATGCAGCTTTGGAGGAGTGAATTCGAATCGGATACCTGAGAGAATTGAATGAAATTTTATGATAGGGTTTCGGTAGTCAACAGCGCTGACGCAACGGCCGGCACATTCTATAATACGCGTTGGGTGCGCAATACGCATGAGGAAACCACAGAAAAAGAGGCCATTGAAAACCCGCGGCGAACAAGTTAAAAACACGTGGGAAACCTACTGAAGAGAGTTAATAAGCCTATTCTTAATTAATCAATAGATTGGAATATTAACGTTCCTTCAAAAGTTCCACCCATTTTTTTTATTTCTTTACCTTTACAAAATTACAAACATAGGATGTATTTGGAGTAACAAAAAAACAATGAAAAATATAATTTAAGTCATTTTTTAATGTTTTGTATGCTTAATTTAAATCATAAATTTTGGAGAGAAACCGTATCGAATCCGTCCCGACGATTATATTGTCCGTCGAAACGGCTAGTCTGAAAATTCTGCTAAGACATAGCTGAATCTGTCAGAACGGTTTTGAAGTTTCGTTGGGACAATTTTTGACAGTGACCAAATTGTCGGAACGGTTTGACACTTTCCGTAGAGACAGTATGTAGAAACTAAAAAAATAGACAAAGTGAGTGTCACTTTATAGCGCACGACTTTGTGTTGACATCCCAAAAAAAAATTTCCCATTCGAATAAAGGAATTGTAGTTATATTATTTTTTTGATAGATATGTCACTTTTTTTTTTAATTTGGAGGAAAAGAAAATGTAAATGTCTAACAGAAAATTTCATAGGTTTTCAACAAATTATTGTGCACCAAACGCAGCCCCAGTCTTGTAATAGAGATTACTTAGGGTGCATTTATGTCACATCCTAAATTTTTATTATTTTTAAATGTATTATTAATTTAAATTTTATTTTATGTTTTGGAGATTTTAATTTTGTTAATTTAGTATTATTTTAAAATTTAGTTAATGTTAATTATAAATTAATTAGTGAGTTGATTAATTAATTAATTAAATTAGTTAGTGGGTTAGTAAGAATGTTTAATTAAGTAATTAGATTAAGTTATTTAAAAATAGTGCAAATCACCTTAAGTTGACGTGGTACTCGATTTTTTTTTTGGAATGGAAATTGCCACCTTAATGTGGCAGCAGCTTAGTGTGTTATGTGTGCGTAGGAAACGCTACGTGGATGATTTAGGGAAAAAAAAATAGTAAAGGTTGAGACGGTGAACCTTCACCCGCCATAAAGCATATTTATATACCTATATGATATATGCACCGGTAAGAAAAAGAAACAATAAGAAAAAGTAAAGAAACCGTGAAGAAGACAGTAAAGAAACGAGGAATAAGAAACTTAGGGATTTTGGCCAGATTGTTGAGGTAAGTTATTTTATTTTGTAAATTTAAAATTAACTCAATGAAGGATTAAATAAATTAAATATGCTGAGAGTATAACGATTCTGTTTTATTTATTAAATTTATATTATTAATTGATTTGGTGTATATTTTAACCGTTTAATGTTTGATTTGTATAATTTATTTGGGTTAAAATTAGGAACCGGGGATAATCAACAGCAACCACCTCAGTAATTTGACTTTTTCAGAATATCCGTTATCCAGGTGGGTGTATTAGACTCAAAGGTAAAAGATAATGAATATAAATTATTAAATTTTATTTATTTATTTATTTTTGTTGGTCATTCTTTGTGTTAATAAGAAATGTTGATTATTTATCAATTAATTGTATTAGTGGTGAATTGTGATGATTTGTGGAATGATAAATTTGAGAATAATATTTTCATTTTAGGAAAAGTATATATTATTGCATATCAGCATATAATGTGTGTATTACACTTGCATTATGATCAGATGGGACCAGGCCAGATGGGGCCAGAAAAAAAAAATATGAGGCCAGATGGGCCTAAAAAATATATATATATATATGATAAAGACAGATGGGACTACTAGGACATACTAAATTAAAGCCACTATCCATAGTTAAGATCTCAACTCATAGGCCAGATGGGCCCAATCGTGTGTTGCATTATCATTTAATTTAATTATCATATAAATGTGTCATGAGACTACCAATTGGGCCTTAATGAAGACGATGTTGGTTATTAAATGAAAAATAGTGATAAATTGAGGGTTGGTATATTTTTATTATTATCAATTATTGTCATTCCAACTAATTAGTACTTGGTTGTGAGTCGTTTAATTATGTAACCCCTGTGCCTTATTTTTGGTGGATATTTATTATCTTTTATCCGAAATTTAGTACCTCCACTGAGTGTGTGACATCACACCTAAATTTTACACGTTTCAGGTTAAGTTTAGGAGTGGCTGCAAGTACCTGGGGAAGAGCATGAGTCGTCTTTTTCTTTGTTTTAATCCAATGCTAGTAATTGGAGTCTCTGTAAATAAACTTAAAGTTTCAACAGTGTTAGTTTGACACTTTTTTTAATATGTTTTAAAAAAGTCAAAGTTTGTATATATTTAGGAACTTGTGGGATCTTTTTTTTATATATATATATATACTGCTATAAATATAAATTTGGTAGGTTACGTTTTTAATTAAATTTTTTAATGATTTGTATAATTATGTAAATGGTGATTATTAATATATTTTTTATCAAAGGTTTAGAGGTGTCCCCTCTGTTTAAGGAATCAATTATGTATCCTAAGATAGGGGTGCGACAATTTAGCATCTATTTTAACTCTAAAAACTTTTAAAAATCTCTAAAAATTATCTACTTTTTATTTTATTACACGCATTACGAACTCATATTTTATCTTATTTGTATCACTTTTTATCACTCCAAACTAACACTTAATACAAAACATATTAAATACCATAATTATCCTCTATTTTTGTTTATTATTATAAAATTAACATCCTTCACTTTTCACTTTTCACTTTTCTAGAGCATCCTTGACGTTTTGTTTTACATGTTAAATTAAAAATCTATTGTCAATTATAATTTTATGAAATTATGTGAGAAGATTTTTTTAATGGTTTTTTAAATTAGCTTTGTAAATATATATTTTAAGTTTATTTTACCAAAAATGAAAGAAGAAAATAAAAAAATTATTGTTTTCTTGATTGATACAAAGCAAGACATCATATTTGTTAACCAATTCATACACTAATGAAAATAATTGAAATAAAGATAAATCAAATTAAATTTCAAATCTTAACATTCATCCCCAAAATCAAGGATCATTAAATAAAAAATTTGCACTATTCAAATTAATTTAACAGTTTTAACAACAAAAAAATCTATAAAATACCAAGCAAAAGAAAAAAAAACTACAAAATAGAACGGTAAAAAAAAAAAAAGAGCTATATAAAGAAAGAAAGGCCTAATAATTTAATAGTATACGCAATAACAAAAACTAAAGAAATATTACATACAATTTGTTTTACATTCCTTTGTCAATAGATCAACACATAAAATGAAAAAATTAGAAAAAAGTTAACAGTTGCTCTACTATTTGAGGGATTCGATAATTTATAATATTATGAAATTTACTTCATATTACCTATTCAAAAAATTAATTATAATCAAAAGCTCCATTTCAACCGTCCTTTTTTTATGGTAGTTTGTTTAAGGTTTAATGAACTAAATGGAGATATATACTAATGAAAATATATATGAGACTATGAAAGATGTAGTTACCAAAAAAAATGGAAAGTGAAGTAGAAAAAGAGAAAAGTGAAGTTAGTTAGTTTTATAATAATGAATGAAAATGGAGAGTAATTATGGTATTTGAAGTATTTTATGCTAATTGTTCAAGTTTTGTAATTTTGTAGAACAAAAAATTTATAAAGAGTGAAAGAAGTTTTTGAAAGAGTGCCAATATCTCCACCCTTACTTAATAAGTTAATAAGTCTATTGGTGATTAATTAATGCTGGCTCCAATTTGCAGTGAAAAAGTTTAATATTATAAAGATCTAATGTAAAAGTGATATGTGAAATTAATTGGAATAAAGTATAAAATTTTGATAAAAGTTAGTGGGTTTTTGTTAGTTTCATCCAACCAAAATTTGATGAAAGTTATTGGGTTTTTGTTAGTTTTGGCTAACCAAATACCTTATCAGTTTACAACTCTCTCTTTTCTTCTTTTCTTCTTTTTTCCTTATGAAAAAAGTATTAAATACATTTTACATTTAATTTTTACACTTTACCAACACACCAAAAATATGCATAATTTTCTCTAATTTACACATAATTTTCTTATATTTTAAATTAATATACAAAATTAACAAAAAATTTTAGTTAAATTTAATTAAATTTGATTCCCAATAATCAATGGTTTGAGACTATTTTTGCAAATATATATAGAGATGAAATTTTTTTTTTTTCATTTTTACATTAAAATGAACTATTTTTTTTATAGATATTTTAACAATGTCTTTCTTAATTACACAAGTTTTCATGTTACGTATAATGCAAATTAAAAGTTAAATTTAATAGATTTTTGTTAATTTTATACTTTAATTCAAATTATAATGAGTTTGTGTTGATTTTTATACTAAAATAGTGATATATGTTTTTAGATCAAACTTAAACAGTCTAGACTGTAATTTTCTTTTTTAAAAAGTTTGGAGGGTAATTTTTTTTTTTTTTACATTTTAAAAAGAAAGAAAAAAAACACTAAAAGTCTAATATGCATTTTAAATCGATATTTGTTGCTCTTAAGAACCATTTACAAGTGACCAAAAGCAAAATTAAATTATTATCATGATTTTTCAGTGTAGAATATATTTTTTCACTAAATCAATCGTACGATATTATTATGTATGGCTCTCGCAATTTTGTTTATATACGTAGATGTTATCAAAAAATAAAAATAAATAAATACAATTTGAATTAGTTCATATATGAAATTTTAAACTAATTGGGAATAAGTTGGGGTGTGAATTATTTAACTTAAAAGCCATTAATTTTGTTATCACATAATTTAAATTTGTAATCAATTGATGAAAATTCTCAACTAATGATGTTGTTTGAATGTCAATCGACTCATTTTAACCCTCTATCAATTGGATATCTTACCGTCCAAGATACACAATTTCATGTAAAACTAGGAATGGCAATGGTTCGGATTGGGATCGGATATTGTTATATCATTTTTGAATCCGTTAGGTTAAAAAAAAAACCCAGATTAGGCGGTTACTCGATTGATATTTTTAATTGATTACTATCCCCAAACCCATTGAATAATTTGACATCCACCGGTTAATTGAGTGTCTTTATTCTTAAAAAATGAGACAATCGAACCAAGAATAAGTATTTAAAAATTGATTTGAATGTAATAACTTTATAAGTAATTTTACGTTTTGAAAGACTAAAAACATTATTTTTTAGTAAAATTTTTTAAATATTTTTCACTTAATAAATTTTATGATATTACTTTTATAAAAATAAAATTAAAAAATTCTTATATTCAATCTCATCTTAAACTTCTATTATAATTAAGTAAAAAAAGAAATTATTTTTATTCATTATACCGAGAACAAAATCTTAAGTCTAAAAGTAAATTATTTGTAATTAGAATCTAAACCTATTTGGTATTAATTAAATGGATTCAATTCATTGAATACAATATATATAATACAATTAACTTATTAAAATATGTATAATTAGTATAAGGTTAGGTATTCGATCGTTTATATTGATAATCGAGTAATTCAGATGAGTAATCAAGTAATATCCACTGAGAATCCAATAAATAGGTAATTAGTGCAGGTAATTTGGCTAGTATTCGGGGAATACCCGTCGAGTATCTTATAATTAAGGTAATCGAGGTAAGTTCGGGTAATACCCGTCAGCACTATATTTACCATCTCCATATCCATACCTTATGGTTATGTTATCCTAACATGTCCTAGTACTCGTAAAATTTAAAAATAACTACATTTATCAATTCGGGATCGAACAAATACCCATTGGATGGGTTAAATTGCCATCCCTATGTTAAACCCACTAAAGGTGTGCTTGGCGTTAAAATTTGGTAAGGAAAAAGAAAAATAAAAAGATAAGAAATAGGTACAAAAAAAGAGAAAAATAATATAAAATTATAAATATATAATATTATCTATATGGATTAAAGAATATAATAAAATTTAAAAACACTATCAATAAATCACTTTTTAATTTAATGAATTTTAAATTTTAAATATCATTTTTTATTTCATTTTTTATTACAATTTTATTTAATGAAATTAAAATATTTATTTCTTTCATATATTTTTAATAAGTCTTCAATCTAAACACAATTTATATATGAAATATAATCGCATAATATAAGATACCATTTTCTTTTATTCCATGCGTTTATCTCACCAAACAATCATACTACGTGAAATTACATGGGAGTTGAAATATTGTCTTTTTTTTTTTTTTTTTTTTAAAGGGTTAAAGAATAATAGCTTGTTCAATTATTCATTTTCATTGTGTATAGTTGTTTTTTTAGTTATTAATGTTAAATTTATATCCTTATTAAGAAAATGGACATAATAAAAGGAATTTAAAGCAAGAGGTGTGATGTGCAAGTTTCAATCCACCTTCAATTGGCAATGAATTAAATCTAAAGGTGGATTCAATTTCACATTACAATTACAAATGTTGATAAAAATCTTAGCTCCCCTTGGTATTTATGTCTTTTTGCTTACATTTTAAAAAGTTTTTTTTTTTTTTGGTAGATATTTATTGAAATATAATTTTTAGATATGTTTTTTATATTTTAAAAAATATTCAGAAACCACGCTAAATTGACCCAGCGGCGTCCTTTTCTTGCAATTATCTGATCATTACTCCTACCATTTATGGTGGTCACAATCCACACTGTGGATTAATAAGTTGGAACGTCGTAATCCGCCCATTCGTCCTTCGTTAGGTTCCTTAGTTGGAGTTAGGCTGGAGCCAGGAATTAGCTCGATTCAATAATATAAAAGAACGTTTGATTGAAAAAATAATAATAAAAAAATATAACAAAAATATAAATATTTGATTAAAAAGTGATATGTAATAAAATTTAATTAAAATAAAGTATAAATTTTTTATAACTTTTAGTTTATTTTTATTACCCAAACAGAACTAAAATTACAATCGGTGACATGAGTAATTATTTTTTTTTATAGAAGCAGTTTGCAGCTTCAACTAAGTTAAAAAAAAGAACTTTAAAAAAATTTAAGAGTTTAAATTTTTTTAAATTTCAATATTTTTAAACAAATTAATTGAAACAAATCATTATAATACATTTCGACAGATTGAACTGAAATTTATATCAGAAAATTTTCATAAAATTTTAAAAATTTTTATGATTGTTTACTAAAATTTTATCACATTTAACAACTTTATATTAGATAACAATAGAAGAAGAACCACGAAGAGCCTCAACCTTTAATGGCTTAAATAAAAAAACATCTAGCGTCATTGTTAAAATACCTCCAGTCTCCTCCTCCGATTTTCTCCTCCATTGGCTGTTGGAAAAAGAAGAAACGGAGAATGAGTAAAAGAAACACGAAAAAGGAAAAATGAGCGGTCCATGGCCACGCCAGCGGTCAAAAACACAAATTTAGAGTCAAGTTTAACTTAGAAAAATCAAATAAAATTCAAAAATTCAAACTAAATTTCACATCTAAATATTTAAATGACTAAAATCTCAATTCTTGACCAAAATTAAGCACCCAAGTTTTACAACCCCCGCACAAATTTTTGCTTAAGCCTTTGACTTTATTATTTCATAGGAAAGGTAGATATTGTATTTTCAAAATAAAAGTATGTTTGGAGTTGTATAAAATTGTATAAAAATTAATATCTCGTGATTTGTGCAGTGAGTAAAAAAATTAAATTATACAGTTTCATAATTCGTATTTATAGAAATGTATAGAGTTTTATAGTATAATATGAACAAAGCAAATTAGTATTAGTAAATGGTTTGACTTTTCTTGACATGCCTCTTGACAGGGTAAATAAGGTAAGTACGCGGTAGTTTCAATGCAACATTTTATAATTATTTATACTTTATTATTAAATATTTAACAACATATATTTGACTTTCATAAATTTGATTAACATACAGAATATACATAAAGTTTATATATATATATTTGTTGAAAGATAATTTACATTCTAAACACGACATAACTCATACAAAATTTTATTGACTTATTAAAATATTTTTAATGAATATTTATCGGAATTTCATTTGAAACTTTGAAATTTATAAAAAATATATAAAAAATATTCACTCTATGAATTATAAATTTACAATTTATATTGATTTTTAAATTTTTTTCACTCTAAACGCTTTTCATTTTTTTCTCTTTAATACATTATTTGCAAAAAAAATATTATTTTTTAATAAATAAAATTCAAGTCCAATGGAGACAGCGTGGAAAACAAGAGATCAAGGGTCATTAAGATTTAAATAGGACAGGCTGGTACTTTGTTTTGCTCTTCTTAGTCATCTATTTGATTCGGCCTTCAAAATTTTCAACAACTGCGACCACAGGCTGTGGCGGTGGGACTTCCTCTTCAAGCCCCCTGTAAAAACTGCATTAAACAAAACAGAACCATAAACCGTGTATATTTTAAAACCAAAAAAATGCATAAAGCATGGA